>JAZHYW010007986.1:70000-136335 GCA_037355805.1 Ixodes ricinus | reverse complement strand
GTGTTAATCGCGGCGGGTTAGGCCCCTTGAGTGCGCTTCTCCTCAAGCACCGATGCACTGCGGAGAAGCAATACCCGCGGAGCTGACGACGCGATCTCGCGACTCGGTTCACTTTCAAAGTGGTATAACGCACGCGCGCGCCTGGTGTAATAGAAAAAATAAAATATTGTGATTGTTGATATTTACATTGCAGTAAAATCTTCAAAATTTAACTGCGGCTATTATCCAAGGGCATATGTTAAGCAGCGATGTTTTAACAATTAACCTGTGTTCATTATTTGTGCTTGTTTTAATTGTTTTAATTCAGGAATGGAGAACATATTTTCATAGAGCAAGAAGATTTATAAATCCCCTCAATTAGGTGTGGCTGGGCTCCTTTATAGGTTCACTTTTAGGTCAGATCTGTCATTTACTTGCCATCCTATTGTAGGCATTGGACTGTCTGAGGCCACAGTCTATAAATATAGCTAGATTAAATTTAACAGAGCTCTTAAGTGGGCAATTAGAAGCTTGGGAACGAGCTCTGCGAGTTCAGCTGAATTTTTAGTTTAAGCATGGTGTAACAGTAGTGAAAGGCATGGAGAAAGGCGCAGCAACTATTCAATATTCGATTAAAAAATATTCGGCTAAAACCACTATTCACTTTGAATTTGCTTCGAACCCAGTATCTATTATTTGCACATGCCTAACAAAGAGTTCTCGGTTTTTGTGCGAACGGTGCTTATATCGATCGCAATGAATAGGTAGTGATACTCGTTGTGATCGGTTAGAGTAGAGCCACTAAATGAGCTGCGCTTAGAGTATCGGCACTCCGTTCCCCGACATTGTTGATGGGCGCCACCATTTTGGTGCTTGTGCAGAGCAGACGCAACTGCCGATCGTCATGATTCAAAAAGTGCGACTTCCTCAATATTAGATTCGGTGTTAGGAAGCTCATGTAATATTGCTTTGCTTTGTCGCGAACTGTTTAAACATTTGTGGAGGACGGAAAGGCGTTTCCTGTGATTTCAGATAGAGCTTCAGATAACTGGGAATCACGATTTAAAGCCACAATATGGCCAAGTGTCGTTACTCTGAAGCGTAGCTTATTTAGTGGCACTAGGTTAGAGTAGCTGTGTGCTCCGCCTAGCTGCTCTATGAACAGTAGCAGGTTCAATACGAGCGAGGGCAGCGTGAGACACATTTAACAGAAAAGTGTCCGTTTGATGTCGAACTCGCGACAATTACCTCACCGTGATAAGAACCCTACAAAATAGTCAAAAACATATTTTTTACATCAAACACAGACCGAAGACGCCATCGGTACTCCTAAGAGGTTATTCAGACATCTGGAAAATTACCGACGTGAGATTTTTCAATAAATAAATAAATATCTGTAGTGCCCAGGTACCCTGTAGGTATACCTAAAATAGTCTCGCAACACTAAAACAACTGCAGTTTTTTTTGACAGGCTAACTTTTAAAGAGATGATATACACTTTTCTGACATGATAGCTCAAAATTGCCGGCTCCAAAAGCATGAATTTCTGCTTCAAAACCCGTTGTTCTGTGCTACAAGAGCTGCTTCAAATCACCACTTATCAGTTCCGCAACTGCAAACAGTGATGCCAAAAACGTTTAGGGTTAATTCGTTATTACCTATTTTAGCGGCTGGGAATCTCAGTGAGGTAACGGAAAGCCAGTTGTTGCAATTCAAATCTGTCGAAAAATGAGTCTAATAAACTCCTTCCCGCAAAGTGCACACGATGTGCAAAACCCTCTCTATGTTGTCTTTCTTCGGATTAATGCGCACACCAGCTCCGAACACGTGGAGCGAAAGCTCGCGCTGCAGAATACAGGGATGCTGGGTTCAATCTTTACACCTGCCGGTTTCGATCTGGATGAGCATCGTACCGGCGTGCGGTCGTGTATCACTACTACGTGGTGCACGTTAAAGACCCCAGGCTAGCGGCTGTACTGCACTGGCTAAATTGCCCATATACAGCTGAGACACCAAACGCTCACTGAGGCAGACTAACTTCCGGCTGTATAAATATACACACAGCAACAAATTCGGATTCATTTTAAGGCAATAGCTTTACGGGCGACACTTTGCAGAGATTTCGACCTCGTCTCTTGTCGTCGCCACAACGAGAAAAACCCTACTCTCCGCCCTTGGCGCGATGCTTGGGAAGTTATCCCCGTCGGCCGCCCCGGCATCCCGCCAATAATGATGCGACGAAATGAGTCTTCAGTGTCGTCTGCTTGAAAGACCTGTTTTCAAACATTACTCGCGTTATCCGAAATCCCACTTTGGCAGTAGTTGCTACGCGTAATGTTGGGTGGTTTTAGAAACTTGCGCCGCGCTTACCCACTTCATGGATCACCGAGCACTGGAGGCGGTCGTCCGTGGCATACACGACGCCAACCACGACGGCTATGAGAATCAACCACGTTGCACCTCCTTCCTCAGGTACGTGACGTCATCATTCGACCCGCATTGTGCGACCGCACTCCTGCTCAAAACTATACCTGAGCCGCCCTGAACAACTGTTCCCCTACCACTGCGATTGAAAATATGTGCCAAACTGCCAATATATTTGTTTAAAATAACTGTAGTGCGCCAATTGAAGTATGTTTCGGCTTACGATAATTAAACGCTTGTCTATAAAAACTCGTTTCTTGAGGAGACGAAGAGCAACTCCTTGCCGGCAGGAGGCCTTATGACCTGTGCGTCTAATTATTTTGTAAGCTTCTGTAAGTATTGACAGCCTTGGCCGTAATACGGCAACGGAAAGGACACTGCTGTTGAGAAGGAAAAGCCACTGGAAATCTAGAGAAACCTCGGGAGCGCAGCAGTAAAAAATCGTCAAAGAAGAAATACCTAGAAAGCCGAAAAATCTGGTACGCGCTTATTTGCATATTGCCACGGGCGCGCTGCCTACATTGGTCAACTGCGCCCGCAGCTGGCCAAGTAGGCAGCGCGGGCGCTAGCAGCCCGCGGGCGCAGCTGACCAAGTAGGCAGCGCGCCCGTGGCAATATATACTGTAAAAATTAAAATGACTTCCCTGTTATGAATACCCGGGTGCATTTTCTTCATTTATTCAAAAACCAGGATCGCGTCTCGCAGCACAGCTTCTGATGGACACTTTTTTATGGCATTTTAATGCAGATGACGAGTTGAACCATAGCCTCCTATATACTGACAAAGCCTGGCAGATCGCCACGAGAAGCGGCCGCCTAAATCGAAAAGGTAGAGCGGCAGACAACGGATGAGAGGAGAGCCCCGTGACAGGCGCCCCGCTGCGGCAAGACGCCGAAACGCGCTTCTCCAGAGCGATGGAATGTCCGCTCGTGCTCCTCGCGTTCCTCGCGCTACCGCTTCTTTTCTCCCCAGGCAGCACAAGACGTCGATATGACGTCGAAATAAGGTCCTAGACGTTGGGCGACGTCGAAGTCCTTAACAAACTTTTTATCGACGTCATTGGTACGTCCACATGAGAGGTTCCGACAACGTCAAACACGCGACGTAGTGGCAACGTCATAAGCTTCACCTCGACGTCTTCAACAGTAATCGACGTCTGTTCGACGTCTTGTATGAGAAGTTTTTTGAACGTCGAGCACGAGACGTCATAACAATGTCCTGAGCAGTACCTTGACGTCTTCGACATTAATCGTCGTCAGTTCTACGTTTTCTCCGGGAGGTTCTTTGAACGTAGAGCACGAGACGTCCCAACAATGTCCTGAGCAACACCTTGACGTGATTGAAATTATTCGACGTCATTTCTACGTTTTTTTCGGTAGATTCTTCGAACGTTCAGCGCGAGACGTCCCAACAATGTCTGAGCAGCACCTTGACGTCATTGGCATTAATAGACGTCAGTTCCACGTTTTCTCCGGGAAGTTCTTTGAACGTGGAGCACGAGACGTCCCAACAATGTCTGAGCGGACACCTTTATCACCCTGAACAAGCGCCTTATAGACCCCAAGGTGCTGTCATATCACTTTTAAAGTTTCTCGTCAATGTCAGCATTTTTGATACTGTGCATGCAATCCAGCTTTCAACCTGGCTGAGCTGCAGAAATCTCTTACAATATTATCATTCTCGTGATTGTTGTATTAGCAGCAATTGCTTGAAAAGCCGAAAACCAGGACTTAGCTCGGAGTCAACGGGGCTGTTTATAGCATTTTTAGCGTTTCTAACTTAATATCAGCGTCTTTGAAGTTGTAAAAGAATGATAATAATGTAAGAGATTTCTGCAGCTGAGCCAGGTTGAAGGGTGGACAGCATGCCCAGTGTCGAAAACGCTGTCATCGACGAGAAATCTTAAAAGTGATATGTCAGGGCCTTGGGCACAATAGGACACTTGTTCAGTGTGACTCGGAATTACACCCAAACCGTGTAGCCATGGAAGTGGCCGAGATTATCGATCACTAGGTAGCTGAAGGAACACCGTTCCCATGATTCCGGGAGTGCGGGCCGGGGCGCTTGGGGATTTAGCAAATGGTCTATTCTGTCCAAATATACATGCTTTCGTGAACATACCTTCGAGCAACGAAACCAGATCCGGTTGATTCCATTGTTCCATGGTGACCCAGGTCGCGTTCAGTCTCGACGTATGCTTGACGTTTTATGGTCGTTAAATGGGAGGTTATTTTAACGTTGACATAACGTTATCACAGACGTGCGCTCGACATTTTATGTCATTAAATGGGACGTTATGATATGGTTACTATGACGTTCTCAATTGACATCCCGGTCAGTTTAGATGTATACTCGACGCTTTGTGGTCGTTAAATGGGACATTGTGTCAATGTTGATATAACGTTATCATTTGACTTTCCGTCCAATTAAGACGTGCACTCGACGTTGTAAGGTCGTTAAGTGAGGCGTTATGCCGACGTAAAATCCACGCTTTTTTCCAGACATTAGCCTTTCCATATTACGTCGAAGCAACCTGACGTTCAGACTTTCGACGTTCTTTCAACATGTGGCTCCTAACGTCATCGACCTTCGTTCAACGTCTTTTCAACGTGTCTGTGCTGCCTGGGTCGTCGGGTTTCAATAACCATGTTTCGGGACCTCGCCACTGCAAAAGCTGTGCGCTGAAGACCAGGTTCCCCGAGAAATGCTCTGTGCTACCGGATCCTCGCGCTCCAAATCTGCGACCGGGCACTCTATGGCTCCGTGGTCGAACTGCCAGGCTTTGTGAGTATAGAAGAAGCTATGGTTGAACGTACTTCTTTCTCCTTAGTGACTGGAAATTATGACGTTTGCCTTTTGTTTAGTGATGGAAGAAATCACAGGATTACGCTTAAGTTTCGCCTTTAAGAGTGGAACACGATGGCTGAATATAACCCCCGCTCGTTCCCAAGCCGTGGAAGCGTGTCTGCATTTCTGATGCCACAAATAGATCTAGATATGGCATTCGATCGTGTAAGCCATGGTGCTCTCTTTGATGTTTTGAGTCACGCCAATGTTGGTGACGCCGTCCTTCGAGGTGTAAAGAGGGCCTTATAAGGAGTATAGAGCAAGACTTATTGTGAACAAAAAGCTCAGTTCTGTTATTAACGTACGAGAGTCTGTGGGATGGGGTTGCCCTATGTCTCTCCTTTTGTTTGATGTATATTTAAAGATTTGTTTGTTTGTTTAAGTGTAAATAATAGTCAACATGTCCGAGGTTTTCAATTTCAGAATGCAGAAGTAAAAATAAGTAGTTATGCTAAAGACATTGCTATTCTTTGTAGGGACAAAGAAAGTGTCACCGAAGCACACCGTGCACCGAAGTCATAACTTTAGCTAAAAGGTTTTGCCACGCTACTGGTGCTGTTAAGTAAAGCTGGGATACAGTGCCGTGCCAGTACCTCGGGGTGCCATTGCAAAGCTTCCGAAATAGCCAAGCATACTGGTTGGGTGTCGCTACCGACTTGGACAGGCGTGCTTTCCGTTGGACGCATCGTGCAATGTCCATTTTTGCCCGAGCGACAGTCTGTAACGTTTTTCTTGATGCGAAGCTCTGGTATGCTCTTCAAGTTATCCGTTGTGCTCGAACTAATGTGCAAAAATCTCATCGTATTTTTGTCACGTTTATTTGGAGCTCGAAATATGAGCCCATGAGACGAGATCGATAATCTCTTTCATCGTGTTTGTAGCGGTGGTGTGGGACTTTCCCACCTTTTTGTCAAACAACTTGTGTCACGCTTCTTCTTTGTTTTGTTTTTTAGAGAGAGGTTGAGAGCACCCGTTTATTTGCACATTTATTCAAACAAAAGTGTGACGACATTTGCCATCTTTCTTGTTTCTTCTCATGGCGGAGAGCCAACAAGAATCGTTGGTTTTCTGAAAGAGGTCGTTGACACGATGAGTTTTTTGGCAGCACGTTTTTCTTTGAATTACCTTTGTGATGTCAGTAAAAAGACGCTCTATCGCGATTTAATTATGAGTATTTTCTCGATGCCCTTGTATCGAGGTGTGTCCCAAGGTGCCCACGATGTGCTTAGACGTGTAAACAAGATGCGTGTTCTCACGGCTGTGAAGACGTTCTTTTATAAATTACACACGAACACCTTGCCAGTTAAGGTTTAGCTTAAAAAAGAGGGATTTATGTGTCATTGTCGGGAATTTGATTTCTATGTAAGAAACGTGAGACTATTGAACATGTGTTTATTCTTCCTTGGAACGCGGTATTGTTTTGGGACGTGCTCCAGCGCATTTTAAAGAAAAAACTAGCTGTAACCTCAACAAGAATACGTTTGCTTAGTGTGTATAATGATAATGGAGTTCTTTATGACATGATTATTTTGTTAGGTTTCTGCAGCATTTGGAGATCACGCATGGCTGTTCGACATGCTGGCCTCAATGCAAAAAAAAAAAATGCGGATATATTTTTTCAACCTTGTGAAACAAGTTCAAAGCATGTACCTGAACCAGGAGGCTGAACCGGAGTGGGCTAGTATTTTAAAATCACTCCTCGAAATGCGTGACTTTAATACGCTCTCCAAAAGATCTGTATAGCGTTTTTAGAATGACATAAATGTTGATGTAATTACCATGCAATAAAAACAAAAAAAAAGTGTCTGCACGTTCTACTAGGTAGCGTGTGTGGCTCGCAACCGAAGGGTCGTAAGTTTGATCCCGTTCCGCCTAAAATTTTTCAAATTTGTTCTTTAAGACAAATGAAATATTTATCTACCAATCAGAATTTTCTAGTCCCGCCGACATCGACGCCGACTTTTCTACGACAGGAGCTCCTCAAAGCTATCGCTTTAATGCACAGTCGATCATGGTTTACCGGTTTAGACCGGTTCGCCCATGACGGAACCGGAGATAACCGAACCGATATTTTACACGGATATGACTGAGCCGGAGCCGAACCGGAATGATGACCGGTTCGACTGAAAGTTTTAAACTTACTGTAATACCAGACCTTACCCTCCAAATACACCACAAAAAAATGCGTATTTGTTAGAACTTCCGGGTGTAGCGGTAATTGCGATCCATGGCCTGAGCGCGCATTTTTTTTTTTAAATTATTATTGCACACAATAAGTTGATGATCAAAAACATGCCTCCCGTAGACTGGTGGTTCACGCCGACATTTTACAGATACACATCTGGAACGTATATGGGCCATACCTTCACAAAGCACCCCGAAATAAGTGCACTGCACCAACCGAAGCCCGTGCACGCGCACGCTCACTCATCTCACCGCGCAAAGCAGCCTCATCCCGCGTACACAGATCCGTATTACACGCAACAAGTCGCGGCTCTCCATTACAGCTATGTATAGAGCAACCTGAACCCGGAACCCGCGACGTTAAAATTCTACCCCCGAACCCGCTTTAAAACAATCCGGAGGGCTTCTGCATGTGTGCGCGAGGGCGCTCACGCTTTTGGAGCTTCGTTCTCCCCGGCATCGTTTGGGAGGGAAGCGCAGATCCGCCGAAGCGTTATTAGCGGATTAGAGCGCGGGAACATCCTCATCGCCGCAAGCTCGAGAGCATCAACTTCTACATAGAGGCACAAATTACGGCAGCCTTTTCCCTTCCCTCGTGATACAGTTGTTTTTGCTCGCATGGGTGTGTTTGTGTGTGATTGTGTTTTTGTTTCTATTTTGTGGGTGCCTCCCGCGATGTATAGCCTCCGCGTTTGCGGATCGTATTTTTGAGGGCTCCGGTTCAACGGCCTTGTGTATATACATTTATTTTATTTTTTGTAGGGTGCAATCCGCTTTGGTGCGATCGAGGTGTCAAAGGTGGCCGAATTGGGGTGTCGTGTAACGAGGTGCGCAGAGGTGGCTGGAGCGATAAACTGACGGCCGCCATCTTGGTAAGCCCTCGAACGCCACCTCCGGCTTACGTAACGGTTCGTTGAGATTGGTGGCTGCGAGCGTTTTGAGCGGTGAAACTATAGACCAGGGGTTTCGAAACCTCGGCCCGCGGGTCAAACTCGGTCCGCGGCTGGCTGCGGTCCTTCCAGTGACGCCCTGCCCGCGGCCCGCTTCCAGGGAGCCTCCTGCTAGCGACGCAAAAATAAACGCTTGTAGTAAAAAGGCGCCGATGAAGATAGCAGAAACGATGCGAACTGTTTATTTAGATTTTGCTTTCTACTTAACATTTCCATATTTTATATTTCTGCCCTGGAGACTGGGACCGACCCCCCAATCCGTCCCCTTAGCCTAAAAGTTTGGAGACCCCCTGCTGTATGACGCTTTGCCGCAGCTGTGCATGGGTGCTGCCATCATAACCGACTTTCCGTTTTTGTTTTCTCTTATTCCGTTTATTCTTCACTTCATCGTTACCACAGTAGGGCAGGTTATTGTCCTTTTTAGTTTCCCCCGTGCCCTTCTCCCCAACATCGATCTCCTTGGTGCCTCGTCGAGGAGCTGGGCACCTCGGTAAGACGAGAGAAGGTCAGCAATGGCGGCTGTAATCTGGCGCGTGTGGAAAGGCTTGGGGTGACGTCAGAACGCCGAGCTCTGATTGGCTCTGATTGAGGGATAGTGGGTAGACCTCGAGGCAGCTTGCTTTGAGGTCTACCCACTATCCTTCCAATGAGAGCCAATCAGAGCTCGTCGTTCTCACGTCACACCAACCCCGGCAAAAGAAGCAGACGAACTTGGGCTTCGCATACCTTTGCTGCCGCGGTCACACTACTGCTCACACATCCCACACAAGACGTCATGTTCGCAGCGGACATGATGAGAGAATTATGTGCGTGCACGCCTCGGGCATGTTCCAAGTACGTTTGCTTCGCACATCTGTCTGCTTCGAGCATGTCTGCAGAACCGTCTTTTGTGTGATGCATTAGCATGTCTCACCTCGGTTTAATATACGTCGTACAAGAGATAGCCGGTAGCCGCTGTCTGAGGTAGGATTCTTTCCCTTATGATGGTATCTCGTCAAATTGGTCAAACCAAAAAAGAAAAAGAAAAACTGTCTGCCGAAATGGTCGAAGCGTGCGTATCCGTATGATGAAGCAAACATGGATGAAGCGTTCACGCAGATAGTTATAACATCGTTTCTGCAGCAAACACCTTTTTTTTTTGTATGATGTACAAACAGTGTGATCGCTGCGACTTTTGGGCGATATCCGTGGAGTTGAAAAGCAAGAATACAGGTGTCACATAGCGTGTGCCAGTCGGTAAACGCTAAAAACGCATTGTTTACTCTTTTTTCTTTCTTACTAGCACGTGCGTTTGAAGCGGGAGGCTTCCTGCGTTGTTGTTTTCTCCCATTTGCGCGGAGTGAAGTGGGGAAGCTATTCGGGCTTTTGGATCGCTGTTTTTTCTGGCAACACAATATCGGTGTTAAAAATTTATATGTTCGTTTCGAGTCCAGTTCACCGCCGACTTTAGTGTGAGCTATTCAATCTTGTTTCTCGCTATGCTTATTTTATACAAAAAAAAAAAAGTTGAACGAACTATTGCTAAAATGACATTATCGAGTTAGCAGGTGATCCTGTAGACTTTAAGTTCGAGTAGACATCAGGCTAACAAAATATTAATTTTTATATTCTTCCCGTAATAATCACCTAATACGCGAGAGTCACTTCGATTTGTTAGGAAAATTTCGCACTCGACACACTCCAAGGAATATGCAGCGTCTACTTTCTCTGCAAAGCACTTGAGAAAACCAATCGCTGCTATCTACGGAGGAAACTGGGCCGATGAGGCTAAATGAGGCTAAAAACATGCCTAGACCTAAACAAAAAAAAAAGAGACTGCGTTGTCACAATGCGTATGATGCTTCACCATGCTCCAGATTTCTACCAATAATAAAATGTCCTTCTTAAAATAAAAAAAAAGTGTAGAGAGATTTTTGAACTGAAGCGTGTTCGTCCTAGCTTCTTCATCTGGCAAACTTTATAAACTTTTTTTTTGTCGAGTTTTCGTTTTTTTTATTTATTTTGACTTGGTCCAGTTTTTGAAATGTAATCGCCGAATGATAATAGCAATAATAATATTAATAATAAACTTGGCGAACACTAAGAAATTTGGCGCACCTGCGTTCCCACAACACATTAAAGAGAGCCAGTCGCTGCGATCTATACGAACGGAGCTTGTCGAATGACAACGCTGAAAACATGTCGAGACCTAAAACAAATCAGCCTGCGCTGTGACATTGAACATGAAGTTTCACGTGCTCACGTCATGTTCATGGGCAGAGAACAGACTGTTTATTTTACAGCGGAGCTGTTAAGGGCTAGTTTCCCCTGGATCGTGTCCGTCCCCAAACGACCCTGATGACGCAGAACTCTGGACAGCTACCGCCATCTATGAGCGACGGCGGCAAACTCTCGAGCCTTTCCACTCTGGCTTGCCGACTTGCGGCCGGCCATTACTTCATTCCCACCATAGTACAGCTTCGCTCGTCTTGCTTCTTCCCCAGAGTGGAAAGGCTGAAAGTTTTTTAGGTATAAACATAGTGACCGATCACGTCACTCGTCGAGTTCCCTCCCTACATTACAGCGATTGGCGTCACCCAGGTGACTAGCGGGAAAGTAGACGCACAGGATTTCTTGGAGCGCATAAATGTCCGATCCAATCCAATCCGACTGCGCCCGGTTGGGGCCCCGGCTCGCAATCACGTTTAGCTCGATGCCGACTGATTGCGATAGGAGAACCGTATAATTCGTTCGTCCATCCATCACGTATCTCGTATCGTTCTGTCGACGAAAGCGACGGAGACGCTGCCCGAGGCGTAGTCTCGAGCATTCCCGGTTAATCGTGAGCGCTTGACCCTTCCATGATCCTTTTTCGGGCCGGTTGATTTCGGATGGGCAACGTCAAAGCGGAATCGCTTTGGCGTAATCGCTGTCTCCGAGCTTTGTTGGAACTAAGCGAGTCGTTTTTTGTTTTGTTTTGGCTATTATGCTACGATTGTAGATGGATTACGAGAGGACGAAGAATACGGGCGAGGCTGGTTACAGTCACTGAGAGTTTAATGAAAGCGGGGAGTGTGGTGGCTTCCCAGCACAATAGTATCGCTCAGGATCAAACGAGGTATGGGGGATACTAGTCCCGCAAATCCGCAACCTCGGGAGAGTGAACATAATTTGTCACGTCCTGGCTATACTTGTACGGAACTCATTACAAGTAATAAAATAACTTGCAATCGATTATTTTTGGGAATAATATTTTTTTATATTTATTATTAAGAAGTATTTTTTTAGGAAGTGATCCACGGTCGTCGAACAAGGTCTCCGACCGGAAGATGGTTCACCAAAATAGGAGGATTATAGAAGATAAGCTGTTCATATTTCGGTAATTCTAATCCAACCGTGGGCAGTAGGAAACGCCCGTTTTCAAGCCTGCTGGAAAAATTTGTCGTTTTGAAAATCTGAAGTAATCGAAAAAGTAATTACGGTTGCTTTTCGAGTAATGGCCAATTACTTTTCTTCTTGAGTATCGAATAATCTATTTGAATACTTTTTAACCGAGAAAAATCATTATGATAGTCGATTAATTTGTTTTCGTGTAACGTGTTTTCAAAACGGTTGTGTGTTACTAGGAGAAACATCGCAACCTGAACCCTCGGGCCTGGCTTTCGATCTCAGGATGATACAGTAAAACCGTAGATGAGACTACTTTGTCGAGAGCACGTGCTGAATGATCTATCCACACTAGTTGAACGAAATGAATGTTGCAGGCGCCCCTAATCTCTGTTTCAGTATGATGAATGTAGGCGTAATAGGTGGCCGTCAACTCATAGAGAGCCTGATTTTCTTTAATATCTTTTTATCCACGTAAAATCGTGTGATCAAGTCACAATCTCACAGCCTTTTAGCTTTCTGCGAAGCGCAGTGCATATATGCGAGACTAAAAACTGGATTTAATTTTCTCGATCCAACCCTGCACAATGTTGTGGTTTCGCTGACAGCTTCAGCAGTCAAGTGCGTCACTTATGATGCTTGCGCGTTTTGCTTTAGGATTCGTTTTTTTTTTGCGTTTTTAGAACGGTCACGGCCCCAATTTTCAGTCGCGGTTGGTCGCAGAATTGCTAACGGTAAGTTGCGAGTAGCACAACCGAACGCGAGTGTCTCTGTCGTCCCGGCGTCCCAATTTCTGGCTGCCGAATCTTTCGTCGAATGCCGCACTGGCATAGCCTCCTATGTATTGACAAAGCCTGGCAGATCGCCACGAGAATCGGCTGCCGAAATGGAAGAGGTGGAGCGGCAGACAACGGATGAGAGGAGAGCCACGTGACTAGCGCCCCGCTGTGACGAGACGCTGAAACGCAGCGTCCCGCCGCTGCCGCGAGACGATGCGGCGAAACGCGTTACTAGAACTTTCATTTGGGAAACTCACCGTTGAAACCTGGGCCACTGGCGTCCACCGAGACCGAGCTAAATACGATAACAGCGCCACATTTATATTTTTTTTTCTTTACTGTGGTCACCTTGAGCTTTCAGAAAGCATGTTTTTGCGTAAAAACAAGCAAACAAAAAGAACACTTTTTGTAGGAACTTTTTTGGAGATTAGTACAGAACAGGCGTGTGATGTTTTCTAAAATCTTTCGTTTACAAGGTTTTGCGGCACAATTAATATTGTTTTTATACAACCATGTCTCACCGGTGATTTCAGGTAGCGCGTCTCGACCTGGTCGAGTCCTAATTTCGGGAGTACTTCGCGGCGCGTCCACTTGGGAAACGGGGGTTGGCATCCCTGAAACCCCTTCCATGGTATATGTTTCGGCGCCAAAACGGCCGATTAAAGCCAAAATAGAAGTCACAGCGGACGCTATCGAATGCGATAGTCACGAACCAGTACAAGCAGCCGCACAGTTCCCTGAGTGGCCGCTGCGGGAAAATTGGCGTCGTTACGATCGCCATTAGCTCGGTTCTCGAGTACGGACCGGTGCCACTTTTTCACAGCAGGCTCGATGGCAGTACTGAGTGGTTCTAGTAACGTTGGCCGCTGCAAAAGCTGTGCGCTGACGTCCAGGTTCCCCAGGAAATGGCTCTTCTATGGTCTGTGCTGCCAGATCTTCGCGCTCCGAATCTGCGACCGGGCACTCTATGGCTCCGTCGTCGAACTGCGAGGCTTTTTGAGTGTAGAGCAGGCTATGGTCCAACATACCTCGCCCCGAGACGCGCTGTCGGCGGACGCGCGGACGCTAACAAAATAGACAAACGAGCCACCCGCGCCTCGGTGACGTACCGTCACGGATAGAAACGAACTCCAGCAATGATCAGGGTGCGGCGTCGCCCAACCTTACACGCTTTTAGGGGAACTAACATCTTTATTCAGTATCCACACGCGCAAACAAACAAATCAAGCCAGATCGAGCAAAATAGTTGGCGAGGGGCGCTATACAGAGAACAAGTCGTCTGCTTCTTGCTCTCAGGAAAAGTCGGAGTTGCTACTCATGGCCGGCACCACGGTGAAGGCTCCCTCAAGCACCATACTGCAGGTCGGAGGCAAAGACGTCTCCCGGGTCCGGCGACTTCGGATACTCGGTCTGTGGTTGCAAGAAGATGGCGAGAACACATACAGCATCGGAGTCCTCCGTAACCACCAAGTAGGGAGACTCATAGCAAGAATCGCCGGAAAACGGTACGGGATGAAAGAGCTGAACGTCATTCGCCTTATCAAAGCCTTCGTGATTAGCAGGATTGCCTACATCGCACCCTTCCTGGACTTGACACTCACGGAGAACGATGCCATTGATCGCATCATCCGCGGCGTATACAAGAAAGCGCTTCATCTACCACCTTCAACAGAGACCAAGCGACTCGAGAAGCTTGGGCTTCACAACACCCTCTCGGAGATCATTGAGGCACAGAGGATAGCCCACAACGAAAGGCCATCTCTGACCACAGCGGGCAGAACAATCCTCACATCTTTGGGCATCAACTACCACCCAACAAGGCACAGAACGCGAGGCTGGCTTCCAAAGGAGCTACGCGAGCAGCTACAGATTGCGCCTCTACCTCGTCACAAGCATCCAGTGCACGACGCAGGCAGACGCATGGCCAGAGTCAAGGCTCTGGAGAACACTCTACAGCAAGGCTACGACGACTCCGAGGTGGCCTATGTCGACGCAGCCTCAGCTGACAGGGGTCAAATGACCCTTGCAGTTATGAATCACTCCGGCCAAATCCCCACGGCAGGCAGCATGTATACCAGCAGCAGTGCAGAGGCAGGGGAAGCAGCCATCGCCTTGGCCCTCACCCTCAGCACCGCGAAAGTCATCTTCAGTGACTTCCAGATGGCCATCCGCCAGTAAATGCGTGGTCACATCTCTGACAAAGCCCTCAAGATCGCCACTGGTCATCGTCTGATCGACCACCCAGTCCGCATCCTGTGGTCTCCAGCTCATGCGTCACTCCCAGGCAACGAGAGTGTTCACAGTGCAGCCCGCCCTCTTACACACCGGGCTAGCACACCAAGTGAGCACTCGACCTTCGCCTCGTGGAGCCACGACAACCTCTACACCTTTAAGGGAGTGCTGGACCACTACCGAGCAGAACGCCGAGCCTACCCAGAGGCTCACAGCACTCTCAGCTAGGCAGAATCTACCATCCTCCGTCAAGTCCAGACGGAGACCTTCCTCAACCCGGCGCAGTTGCACTCGGGGTATCCAGATACCTATACGACCCGTCTTGCAAGAACTGTGGCGAGATCGCCACACCCCGCCATATACTCTGGGGTGCCCGGAGCTGCTTCTTCATTCGAAGAATAAGGAGTTCATCAAGCAAGCCAGGCAACCAGGCGCCTGGGAATCCTTCCTGCGGGATCCTGACCCCAAGACTCAGAAAATTCTAGTCCAGCTGGCCTCGGACGCCGCCGGGAACATCGCGTCTCGTCTGTCGACCGAGGGGATCGCTTCGTCAAGAGTCTCTCTCAAGAGAAACTCGCTTGACGCGGGGATCTAACAGTTTTGTACCCAATAAAGTCTACCTCACCTCACCACTGCTTCTTGCGCTGAAGTTGCGTTGACGTCAGAACGACGCCGAGCTCTGATTGGCTTTGATTGGAAGGATAGTGGGTAGACCTCAATCCTAGATGCCTTGAGGTCTACCCACTATTTTTTTTTCATTCAGCCAATAAGAGCTTGGCGTTCTGACGTCATTGCAACCCCTGTGCAAGAAACAGACGAGCTTTCACTTCGCATATATAGACTTGGGCCAGTCCCGTTTTGAAAGCAAGCACCCGCACAGCGCTTCTGAAGGCGCGTACTGGCGACAGTTCTTTACGGCAAACTAGGTCGGTTGAGGAGATCCTCCCTAAACACCACGGTGAACGCAATACGACTCGCGCACTCATAAAACTAAACGAGCTCAACGGGCTAGGCTAGTTAAGCACGCCGTAAACGCCGGAAGTCATGTTTCTTATTGTTTGAAACCAAAGCGGAAAAGGCAAGCTCGGGATATTTTCGAAAACAATAATGAGTCCATCTAGATTCTAGAGCAGGGCTACCCTAACCTAAATTGCGTCTAACGGCGTAAACAATCTATTCTAAGCCCTTAAAAAATGTATTTCTTTTATTGATCAGAAAATGAAGTGGGCTGTGATAAATTATTTTTTATTGGAATTTTACCCATCGCATATCGTTTAGTAGGCTAAAAAAAAGAAAAAAATTAAATACTTGAAAGAATAAAACATGAAGCACGGACAAAACAACATGTGGACAAAACAACATCTATTGAAAGATCTGTCGTTTTGTCTGCCCTTCACGTTTTATTCTTTCTAGTATTTATAATTAACGTGCTCAACGAAAGTATATATTTATATAACAAAAAAAGTACACGAAAATAGAAGACCGAAAGCCTGCTTCACGGTACGAAAAATTTCAAAATATAGCGGACTATGTCTTGCCTGCTTTCCTTCGTCGAAAGCTCTCCGCCTTTCCACTGTTGTGAATCTGCGGTGAATCTACAACACCCGCATACTTTTTTGTTCAATAAAAAAATTAAAAATAGTTTGAGTAGGAACACTGTGCATGACGTATGTAGTTAACCATTGCTTGAGTCATTTCGGAGCCAGAAAAGGAAGCTAATCAATAAATCGACAAAGCATTGTTAAGTCAGTCGGTTCAATCGGTCGTTAGGCTAATCAGTCACTGTCGTTCCGAGTTGACGCAACGTTCACGAACCGAACGTTGCACTAACCAGGAAACGAAAATAGTATATAGATAAACCTCGGAGTAAGACATTGCTTAAAGTCTGCGAGCAAAGTTTCAAGGCGATGTCAGACAGCAGCGAATTAGTTGGCAACTCCGACGGAACCTTGAGTGTCATTCTGACAGTTGTAGCGATCGCTATAGAGAACAGACACTTGGCCGCGCGGTTATCCCCAGGCATGATAACACAAAGAAGGAGATACGTGGTCCTGTTTCCTTGACGTTTAAATGGCGCCGATCGAGCGAACAGAAGTTCGCTCGTTTATGAACTGTGAATCTCAGAACAGCCAGACTATCGTATGACTCGTTAAGATATATCGGTTGCAACGATGCGTCAACTCACTTTTTTATTATATCTAGAAAAACAAATGTGTTAAAAAATTTTAATTTTTACAGTCGCGTCGATTATGATCACGATGTTTGTGCGCCCCATCATTTCCACGCACTCACGGGTTCCACTACAGCCACAGTAAACAACGCGGGGGACGTGGCACGCAATGTTCACGCACCTCGCTTCGTGATTGGTCGATTGATTGGTCGTGATTGATGATGACAGAATGGTCAGCGGACACGCGCCTCGGGCACGTTTGCTTCGAGGCGTGTTTGCTTCGTGTACGTGTGTACGCTTCGTGCATGTCTCTGCAGACAGTTTCTGTCTTCAGGGACACAAACTGTCTGCGAGGAAGAAACGCACCAGGGATCGACAGTGTTAGTGCAGACTGTCTTTGGTACAATGCGTTGGCAGTGCGACCCCGGGCCAATTCGTGAGACCGAAAATATGTTTAGGTAAAGGTGTGCGAACGTCGCGCTTTGCGAATCGGACGGCAGTCCCCGTAGCTTTAACGCTGTTTAAAGAGAGCAGCGTTTACCGTGGCCTTCGTCTGCACCGTGAAAGGCTCTATGAGTGACCGTGCGAAATTCGCACAGCCTCGGGCCGTACTGTCGCACTGCTATATAATACATCGTGCCGCAGATAATTATGTCTTACGTCTGCAGCAAACACTATGTCTTTGATATGACGTATATGACCAGTGCAACTGCGGCCTTAAACCAAAAAAAAGATACACTGCGTTGTGTTGCGGTGAGCATGACGTTTCACTATACTGAGTGCCATCAGCGCCATCACAATCCAATCCAATCCAATCCAATCAAAATCGATCCGATTCAATTCTTCCTAGTCGCGAAACAATTTAAAGAGTATTCGGGTTACCATGAGCGGAGGAAAACAAGTTTTCGGAGCCGCGATCACCCCGATACGCAGAATATACCCATCAGGATCCAATCCAACACAACCGATATCAACGCGGAGAGCGAGTCGTTTGCTTTTTGCGCAGGAGCTATGCATGGTGACGTCAGAACGACGCCGAGTTCTGATTGGCTTTGAATGGAAGAATAGCGGGTAGACCTCAATCTTAAAGTCTTCCCACGATTTTTTATTTTTTTTTCAATCAGCCAATAAGAGTTTGGCGTTCTGAGATCATCACAACCCCTGTGCAAAACGCAGACCGACTACACGCTGTACAAATATTCACACAACCCCAATTAATATTATTAAGCAGACGAACTTGCGAACCGCATTCTATGCAATTCTTTCGAGTCGCGAGACCCTTCAAACACTATTCGGATTTCCATGAAAAAAAAAAAAAGACAAGTGTTTGGAACCGTGATTGCCCCGATAGGCAGTATAGCCATAAAATCCAATCCAACTCAATCAAAATTAATTCAAATATTTTTTTTCTAGCCGCGAACGATCCAATCCAATCCAATTCAATTGCTTGCAGCCGGGAGTAGCAACCTAACAACCGCGGGCCAGCCTTAGCAAGGTCTGATGATCAAACCACCTACACACGCCAGTAGAAAAATTGTGGCGCCCTGAAACCGACCGCATACGGAAAACGTGCATACTGGGCAGCAATGTGAAGGACTTTTTACGGTGGCAAAGAACGGGATTTGCAGCCTTCGTAGCCTTGCATATAGGATCCGATGGAATTTCGGTGGCGCATCTGTCTAGGATCGCGAGGCTATCCAACACAGAACCCCCCGGAATAGGTATTTTATATATATATATATACCCAAAAGAGGTCATGTATAACCCCCCCCCCCCCCAAGCCGACAACTTTCATGATTCGGATACTTTTTCATCTATTATACTCACCGTCGGCTTAAGAATCTTACGGCGTGGAATTAGTTATTATGTTCATGCGCTGTTTCGCTCAATGATGGTCTCTTCGGCGTTCATAATCATCATCATCGTCATTTATCGTGACAATGATTCTTATCGACTAATGCAGCAATATGATTGGCTGCGGAGGGATAATGAGATGGACGCGGAATCGATACGCCCTGTGTGTCTTAAGCTGAATATAGAAGAGTCAAGACGTCCGAACCGGACACTTACGGAAATCAGCGCATGTCCGATGTAACTTTAACGTCACCAAACCCCTTTTTCTTTGCTCGACGCGTATTAGTTTTTTTAACGCGCTTAGTCCAAACTCTTTCCATTCCACTTCTTTTTCTTTTTTTCTGTTTCTAAGTTCTTTGAGGCTCTTCCTCGTTTTGCGGCGGCTCGAAGAAACGTATAGCTACCGGTTTCTCCGCGGCCGCGCACAGGAGTCGTTCTGGTGGCGGCGGCACGGCGCGAGACAAGGAACCCGCGAAAGAGCTACATGCAGTTGCACGGCAGCGCCCGCGTAAAGCGAGCAGAGCGTATCAGCGTCGGACCGTGCATGCTTCTCGAGAGCAGAGCACGCGCCGCCCCCCCCCCCCTTACGATAATTGCCACAGCGGAGCCCGTCCAGGGGGTCACGGCTAGGGGTCAGCCGAATCCGGCTCGGCCCAGAAGAGAGGCCATGAAATATGACAGTCAGCAGCGCGCATGCGCAACGAGCACCACCTTGCGGATCTCTCGCTAAGCTATTTGGCCGTCGTCTGCGCTTGGCGCTTCTTTTTGTGTTTTTCTGTTACACGGCGTTTAATTGAAGCCGCTCCATCATATCGGAGGCTCACATAAAAGGGCACATAATAAATGGATACCCAGTTTGGCTTCGGTTGGCCGCAGTTCCGGATTGGGCCGCCGCCGGAGCGAAGGCCCGGGCTGTTAGGCCTATCGCTCCGCATCGGATGGGGAGAAAGGGGCCCTTCTTCTCTGCGTCGTGGGGGAGATTTATTCGGGCGTATTCGGTGCCTTCCCCTTCGTCTCGAACTTCCTTTCCACCCCGGCAATGAAGGCGGGGTCCGTGCGCCTCTTATTGCTTGAATGCCAGTCGAGTACGGCACGTTGAACTCGACGCAGGGCGCCGACGGTGCTGCCTCTGGGGGCCGGCCCACGAAGCTGGTTGGCAGACGACGACGCGCCACTGGTCGATCATCCGCTATCTGGGTCGCGACGCTATTTCTGTGTTTTTGTGTGTTCGATTGGTAAGCACGCGACCGTTTAAAGCGACTTGGCATTTTTTTTATTGACACACGCACACATACACATACAAAAAAAGGGGGGGGGGGGGGGGAGTCAGACCCGCTGCCATCGAAGGGTTGCAAGACGCTTTATCGGTAAGACAGAGCCCAGCTTCGCAGTCAGCGCGACTATAGCAGCCGACTTTTTTTGAAGCTGTACACTTGCCCGTATTTTTGGGTGGAGAGGTTTTTTATGATCAATGTGACAGACCCGCACTACAAAGAGCAAAGTTACACCTCAGATAGTTTCTGCAGCCTGTCTTTTGTACAGGATGTAGTAGCAGCACCACCTCTTCTCCAAAACCTGGAGCGCGTCTTCCAAGTAATCAAAAACTGGGCACAAATATGAAGGGTAAAACAGTAAGAAACCGAAAACGAAACAGAACTTGAACGCAGTGTCCCGCGTGTTCGCCTTCTGCTTCGTTCTCGTTTTCTTGGCAAATTTCTTATCGCCTTGGAGAACGAATTGAAACCAACTTGCCCAACTAGCCATTTTAGAGCAAAATTTTCCTCCACAACCACACGACTCTCCATTATATAAAAGACGAACCGGCCACACACTGTTCAAAGATTCAAGCGATAGGGAGTTCCCGTAGATCGTTTCCGGTGTAGCGCGAAGCTCGCCGCAAGCAACCCACTCTACAAGATCCGGAACTCTGCAGACGACGTTAGTGGACGCTCATGTGCAGTAATGATGTCTTTGGTGGCGGGGAGCGTAGTTGAAGACTGAAGGTGGAAAAATTATGTACAAAAAACCCCCTAATCGCAATTGCTTTTTTTTTTTTTTTCCGGAGCGGGAGTTTTCGGGGAGCTTCCCCACCAACTCCCTTATGACACAGTGAAGCCACCCTACCGGGAGCTTGAACCGGTTCGTAAATCGTCATCTCCGAAACTTCAGTTCAATAGGGAGTTTTAGAAGATCGTCCCCATACTTCCGTTTACGATACCCGATAATGATACAATACATGTAGAAAGGCGTTGGCGGAGTATCGGGTATCGTTATCGGAGTGATCGGAACGATATACTAAAACTCCCTGATTTTCGTGTTTCGATAAGGATGCCCCGATAACGATACGATGCATGCACAAAAGCGAAGGTGGAGTATCTGGTATTGTTATCGGAGTGATCGGAACGATATACGAAAACTCTAGGATTTCCGTGTTTCGATGAGGATACCCCTATAACGATACGATACACGCACAAAGGCGTCGGTGGAGCATCGGGATCGTTATCGGAGTGATCAGATCAAACTCCTAAAATTCCCCGATTTCTATGATGCTATAACGATACCCGATAACGACACGATGCGTGCGCAAAGGCGCCGGCTTATAGTACTTAATACCGGTATCGGGATGCAAAAAAAAAAAGATCTACCAAAACTCCCTAACGCGGAAAAGAGTGTACGTCCTTGGACTATGCTGGTGGTAACGAGATATTCGATTGAATTTTCTTGAACCGAATTGATGTTTGGATGGATGAGTAGATGCATATGGGTGGACCTACATAATGGCGCTGTGTTTTCGCCACCTAGCGATTGTAGTATTTCCAGAGAGCCTAGATTGCAGACAGGGTTCATCTGAAGCCATGGGGAGTGTTTGCAATTGAATGGCGTACGCCTCCTGCGGAGATTGATCGCAAGTGCGCATGCGCTGCGTTTTCGAGTGGCGAGGAGGAAAGCAGGCGGAAAGGCGGAGACGTTTGCAGACGATCAACGCTTTCGGCACCTCCTCGCAGCCACGGTATTGCAAACGCTGCCCACAGACCACGTGATTCCGATTGAGCAGCTGGAAACTCTCTTGAATACAAGCTCTCTGAGTATTGGATGGATGGACGGATAGATGGATGAGGCTGAACCCTTTGAATCTGGCGGCGACTTGCGCCACCTAGCCAGTGTTTTTTTAACGTTTATTTAATATATAGTTGTATATCTAAAGACTTATTCTTGAAGGCTGTATACGATCAGTACGTCGGAGGCGCCTCTATGCAACTGGGTGTCCCACCTTCCACCCTACGGGTCACCCGGAAGGGATTAAGAAAATATTCATCCTTCCCTCGACCTATGCCACCAGTCAGATAATCTCTTCTTGGTTATCTCCACCTTCTATGTGTCTATTTCGCCCTCACTATCCCTAAATCCGAGCGCTTTTTTTAAAAATTAGTCGCCTCCTCAGCCACAGGCTGAAGCCCCTTGCAGTAAAAGAACAAGTGCTCAGCCATCTCCTCCTCCCCTCTCCACACATCGTATCTACTACCTGATATCTAGCTCTATAGGTGTTTGCAAGTATAGGACCTCTGGGCTCCGCCATCTTGCGTCTTGTGTGTGAGATCGTCTGATTGTCAAGCATTGCTGAGGCGTACCCACGGTGTCCAGACTGGCGCCCAAACAAAGCTTTTCCCATCCACAATGGCCAGACTAGGTCTCGAAACGCGCCCGCTTGCAAACGTCTGTATGTCTTAGTCCGCAACACTCCCGTCCTCGCCTCGAACAACAAGGAGCTCCCCTAGAATTGTCGAAGATGGGCTCGTTAGTAATGTCCTTCTTAAACGATCTGTAAATTTCCAAGGCCGATTTAGTCTGCATGCCTGCTTCCTGTATTTCCCTTTCAGTTTCTTTAACTCTCTTCTGATCCTTTATTTTATCATCTACCTTCCTGCTATTGCCCATATATTTAGATCTAAGTTTTCTAGTTCGCTTTCTCCAGTTTTGTATCGACGCTTCTCATGTGTAAATAGCTAAGAACTCTTCGTGCCCATCGTTCTGCATCTATTTCTCTTAGCCTATCCTCAGACTACTATCTTACTGCTAGCTTCCCTGCCCTCGAATGAGGACCATCACCGTACTGCCCTGTACACCTTGGTTTGGTGTTTTACCATGTGCTCCCAGAGCCAATCTACCTACTTCACGTTGCTTTATTTCTAGTCTTGTCTGGACGTCCAGTTTTATGCACAAAACTGCATTTGCAAAAGTCAGGCTTGGAACCATAACTCCTTTTCAGATACTCCCTCACCACATCGTACCTGTTATAGTTCCACAGTGCTCTATTTTTCATTACAGCTGCATTTCTGTTGCCCTATTACCAGTTACACATTTTGCATGTTCATTACGGTATTCTATACCCTCGTTAATCCATACTCCTAGATACTTGTATTTATCGACTCGCTCAACCTCTAATCCTTGAATCTTTAGCTCTGCAATTCCGTCATCACTGAACACCATGACCGCTGATTTGTCACTATTGAATTCCAGGCCTAACGTGTGGCCCTCTGCGCCACACATATTCATTAAGGACCGAAGCTATCTGTAGCTATCTGCCCATTAGCACTATGTCATCAGCATACATCAGACCTGGTAATGACTGTTTGATCTTTTGACGCTTGCCTGTCGTATGAAAGGTCGAACCTAAGATTGCCTTTTTCCAACGTTTCCTTCTAATCCTTGGAGATACAACATGAACAACAATGGCGACAAAGGGCAACCTTGTCTAAGACCTCGTTTTATTTCTATTGGCTTTGTTCTCTTTCCTTCCCAGTGTTATTAGTACCATGTTGTCTTTGTAAATATCCCTTAAAAATTTCAATATTACGTCTGTCCACATTTGATGCTCCTCATTATGTTCCGCAAATTGCCTTGAATGACATTGTCATTTTTATATCTAGAAATGCTGACCAGAGTGGTCTACCTTTCTTTCTGCTACCTCGATACACTGTGTTAACAAAAACAGATTGTCCTCCAACCTCCTTTTTTTTTGGGGGGGGGGGGATTGTTTTTGTATTTCTCCTAATACATTCTCATTTTCTACCCCTGCCTGTAATCGTTCCTTGATAATCTGCATCGGCAATGTGTAGACTACTGATGTTACTGTTATGGGGCGGCAGCTGCTTATGTCAGCTTTGTCCCACCTTTCCTCTTGTATATTAAACTCATTCTGCTTAGCCTCCATTGTTCCGGGTCAGTTCCCTTCTTGAATAATGCTGCTTACTGCTTTCCTTAACGCTTCCTTCGATTTGGGTCCTAACTGTTCTATCAACTTTATAGATATACCATCTGCACCTGTTGATGTACCAGTTGGAACTCTCCGTTCCGATCCTTACCCATTATTTTTGTTCGATAGTCTCAACATCAGTACTTGAACTACCCTTCACTGTTTCTAGGCTCAGCTTATTGTGATCTGTCTCCATGTCGGATGAGAACTAGTATATATGTAAAAGAAATGTACTGCTGTTGAAGCATGCCACAGAAATTGGCATCTATACACTCATTTTTTACATTCTTAAGGGTGTATATTAGCTTGTCCCAGAGCTAACACCCTAGGGGAATTGCAACACCCTATGCTGGTAAACGCCTTAGCATTGTGATGCTGGCAATTAATAGCCTCCTGGTTATTATTTTTTTTTACGAGTCACACATTTGCATGCAACACCTCATGCATTCCTTACACGCACAGAAACGGCGAAATACAGACGCAATGGATCATGCACTAGAGCAGTGGTTCTCAAATGGGGGTCCGCGGACTCTCTGGGGTCCGCGAAGGCATAGGGGTCCGCGAAGTTATTCAACCCGGCAATAAAAATTGTCTCTTTTTGAGGTCGAGAAGAAATGTTTCAGTTTTCGGGCGAGTTTTCTCGTGTATATGTCAATAACAGAGATCTACTTCACACTAACCCTTAGTTATATCCATTTATTAAATCATTATTATGTTTACCCTATACCTTTCTCTTCCCCTCACCACGAATGGGGTCCTCCATCATCTCTGTCGATCCACAAGGGGTCCGCAAAACATCGGTGGTTGAGAACCACTGCTCTAGAGGAATCATGACTTTGGTGACTACTCCCCCGCCTCATGTACACAACAATTCAAAGACACTCACTGGCACGTGCACTTTTTTCTCCGAAATTACGAAGGTTACACGTATCTTTTACTTTGTGCTCGTCAGTCTTTCGCGTAATCCATAATATACCTAATTAAAAAAATACGTATCTAAATAAAACAAAAAAAAACATTCGTACACAGGCAGTGTTTAGGGACTTTTAGTAGACCGTACGCTGAGAGATTCGCTTTGATAGCGGGAGCTCGTGCCGTCACTAGGAAACATGGATTGAGCAGTCGCCCGGGTCTCACTTTCCTCGGGGTACGATCCACTAAAATTCTCTATCATTCGAGATCGTCGCTAAAACAGCCTCGGTGAAATCGGGTGTTAGTGCGACGGAAACCCTTCAAGAGAGTGTTCGCCTAAACTTCACCGTTAGGGACGCCGCGAACCTGTTGAGGCGTCCCTAACGGTGAAGCTCTAGCAAAGTCCCTAACGGTGAAACTCTAGCAAAGTTCGACGAAGTTCGAACTTTTGCTAGAGTTCGAATAGGTTCGACTCTTACGAACTTCAAACACGAAGATCGAAAAGGTTCCTCAGAAGTTGAACTTTTGGGCGCATGCGCGAAAATTTGAAAAAGAGCTGACGCCCCTTGGCGGAAGAAAAGCGCAGCACTCGTTGACGTTAAGGAAGAGAGCATTAAAAGCACGTGCATCTACTTTTACACTGTCTAAAGATTGGTAGTAATTTTCTCAAATATAAAATAAACAACTTTATAAATTACTCGTTTGCGAATAATTCGAACTTCCTAGCAAAGTTCGAACTTCGTCGAATTTTGCCAGAAGTTTGAACGGTCGGCGAACCAGTCAAACAAAAGTTCGCGACACTCCTAACCGTAGCACCCTCTTCCGCACCCTTTTTACACTTTATGTGAGGAGCATTCAATGCAACAGCACACTATACCTGTTTTCACCTCAAGAACCGCAGGAAAAAAAGGTCCGGCTTCTCGCGGATGGTTACTAAGTTTCACCTTTAGGTGGAGATTTAAGATATATTTAATAGCATTTTGGAGGGGATACACGTTATCTTATCAAGGAGTACACGTTTCAAACGCCAAAAGCACTGCGTGTGCCTCCTACAACCAAATGTGGCGAGAACTATTTCGCGCGGCGTATGAACAATGCGCAAACCTTACTGTTTTCTTGAGGTGGAAACGGGTATAGTCTGCGATTGAAAATGGTGTATTAGGTCAAAATAAGGATGCTGAAAGGGTGTAGCTATAGGTGTAGAACAGGGTTTTTACACCCTTGAGTGTGTAACATTGCTTAACGTGCACGTCCGCTGCCCCGACAGAAGATCTGGGCTTCATTCGCAGCTTCTTACATACACGAATTGATGTTTACAAACAAACCGGAGCGCCCGGAGCGCCCGGAGCGCCCCCTAGCGGACGCCAACGGCGCCGCGCATGCGCGATGGGGGTGTGGCAAGGCGCTCGCCGTCGCCCATAAACAAACCATTGAAATGCGATGTCGGCGTCGGTGTGAGTCCCCGCGCTCTTTTTCGCGTTGGAATTGTTGATTCTACGTCTTCCTGGCGATGACTGATCACTTGAGCGGCGTCAGCGAAATTAACGAGGCTCGTTACATCGCAAAACCTTTGCGTGAATAATCCGACATGCGGCGATCCATTCTGCGTGGACGCCACAGAATACACGCTAAAGCCTGATTCACATGATGAGATTTCGCTCGCGATTTTCAGTAGCGACGTCGCTCGGGCTGCAAAAGCGTGAACCGTACTAGCTGAGATGGTCGACGTCGATACTGAAAATCGCAAGCAGAATCGTACCAAGTGAATCAGGCATAACAAGTCGGTGATGGCCACTGGTAACAATGATCAACATCTCCTTGTATCTACTGTTTACGTCGTGCCTGCTTACCAACCTTCAACCTTAAAGAGCAGACGACAGTTCGAACGATCAGGCGGCCGTTTGAACGAAGACGCACTAAACGTAGTCCACAGGTGGTCCGTACAACTTGACGGTTTTCCGGCGTTCATGTTGGAACAAAACAAATAAGTCTGATGACCACAAGTGTCCGTGAATTCAATCCAAAGAGTTTTCCGCCCAAGCAGTCCTGGTCCGACGGCGTCTGGTTTTCCCTTTTCACGGCACATATCCACGTTCTCGGACGAACCGAGCACATGAAAACTGACCTTCAAACCTTTCTCGGTTCTTTTGGTACAGCCTCAGTTGGCACATTTTGACGAGAAGGCAGGTTTTTGTCTGGTTCGCTTTCAAAACAACGCAGGAATACACGTCTCCCATGGGCCCTTCCGCCCACAGCCCGGACCGGAAGTGCGTCCGACGCGCCACCACCGCGCCGTGACGTAACGGAGATGAGTTCGTGTATACTAACAAGGTACTGTGCGGTGCCTGACAGCCTGAAAAACACCGGACGCTGCCTGTTGATTCACGCGTCTTTGTGCTTTGTTAGCTTTGGCGTCAGGAAAGTTGCCAGATCGGAACCACTGTTTCCTACGAGAGATATTTCGGCAGCGTTGGGACAAATGGCTGAGTATAGTTGGAGGACACACTTTCGCGGTGGCGTCGGGAACTCCTAGCATGAATGTAAATACGTGCGAGCTGTCTACTCTCCTTAAAATTGACTGCGCGTCCACTTACCTGCAAAACACTCGAAGAGCCAATCTCTGCGATCTACGAAATCAGCTCAGCGAATCATGAGGTGGAACATCTGTTTAGACCTCAATATTAAGTCTGCACTGTGGCAGTACGCAATGCAAGCATGACGCTTGCATTCGTAATGCCACAGCGCATACCCGAGGGCGGGAGGGGGGGGTACACGCCCCCTCTTTTTTCTGAAGGCACTGCCTTAGTTAGCAACGACTCCTCTATTCTCAATGCCCCCCCCCCCTTAGACGTTTAGAAACCCACCGTAGTTTCAATTCCTGGGGAAACTCTGGCCTCATCATTCGCTCAGATGATTTCGTAGATCGCAGAGGTTGGCTCTTTGAGTGTTTTGCGGCTTAGTAGACGTGCAGGCATTTTTCAAAGTAGGCTGGTATAATAAACGTCAACAATTCATCCTACAAAAACAAAATGTGCGTAAAAAAACAAGCTCGTTTTGTGGCTTTTCAAATTACAAATTACTGTATGCTTTTGTCTTTTAATGCCGAAACGTTATTCCAGTGCCGTATTTTTTATTTAGACGACCTATCGCTCTCAACGTGCCACGAACGTTTAGTAATTGAGAAAACACAAATTATCCCAACTATATAAAAACAACAAAAATACTCCACTCCATTCTTCAGACACACCCGGACGACCCCAAGAAAAAAAAAACATCGGCGTATAGCAACACAAATAAAAAAACAAACAAAAAAGTCCAGCCATTAAAACAACGGGAACGCTTTCTGGGGGAAATCCCTGCGTGCTGAACAGCGCAATAGTCATGTACACGTGCGCTCACCCATGCGCCTCGATATCCGGCTGACAACTTCGTCGCACTATACGACGAACCGCACTGGATGCTATACTAGATGTAACCCAGCGAATCCAGCACACCCCTTCAATATCACGTGACTGTACTCCCCGCTGCGCCTTTCCAGGTCACGTGACTGTCACACGGCGTTGTATTGACTTCGACCCGCTCGTAGCGCCCTCTCTGGTCCATCTCATAAGCCGAAACGATACAGCACCACCGGCGTGTGTGCACAACCGCGGCCGCCGCCTATAATGATGGTATTACACTATACACGTTGGCGGAGGGGAGGGGGGATATTAACATGAGCGTAACATTGCCACAGATTAAAAAGGGGCGGGGCGAGGCGGCCAGGTGTTCATTATGCGGATGTGGCCTCGTCACGCCCACCCCGGCGTGTCACGCCTATAAAACCCATTTGTCGCGGCGACCCGCCTAACTTCTTCCGCCTTCGCCGTGTGTACGAAAAACAACATCGTCGACTCGATGCCAGCACAGCGGTCGTCTTCAAGAAACCTTAGATCCGTTCGTTTATGTAGGTATTAAGTGTTTTCTTAGCATTATAAGTTGTTTCATACAAAATGTATATATTTTTTTCTTTTATGAGTTGGCTATAGTACCAGAGGCACGAAATGTACTATATAGAAATCACGCGTGTACACGTATATTTACAAACGGCGTGAGTATAAACGTTTCTTTTTATTTCATTTTTTAAGACGGCTTCACAGTTTATGATTAAGTGTTGTTTTGTTCCCTCTATATTTATTTCATGGCGAGTTGAGGAGGTGAACTCATATCTAGTGGATGAATGATGCCAGGGAGGGGAGGTCAAAATGTTCCAAAATAAACGAAAATCCAAGTTGTACTTCACGTATGCCTTTACGGTCGTCGCGATTTTTGACCCTTTTTGTGCCGCGGTTTCTTGTCCCGTTTAAGGTGCAGGTGCACAATGCTATTTTTGGCGCAATAATACCGTCGCTTTAACCTTCGATCTCTGCCGCTTTATCCTTGGATCTCTGCCATATCTCACCGAACCATCTCTACAACCACATACGATAGTTCGTCTTCACTCATGTGGGAATTGTACCTTAGACCAGAGCCGAGAGTTTGGTCAATGGTAGGAGCGGGTAGAGCCTGGGCGTGGATTGGACGCAGATAGAGGGCTTGTCAAGCTGTCTTGGCCAACCAGAAGCCGAAAATAATTCTTTATATGGTGATAGCGCGAAACAGTTTTAATAAGAGCGCAAGGGTTCAATGTAGCTCTTCATGGTTGAAAATATGGTGCACGTGATGTTTCGATTATGGTCGTGCAAAAAGATGTAAGAAACGAATGTGCGCTCGAACTCTGTTTTGCTCGAACAGAGTTTGATTGCTCGGACGACAGATTCTCGGCCTTCGGCACCTGGCGTACGGATTATGCCGATCGTCTCCGCTAGTCGCGCTCTTCCACCATGATTTTGGATGACCGTGATTGAAACATCACGTGCACCATATTTTCACTCACCGAGAGTTACTCCGACGCACCTATCAAGTTTGTTTCTCGCGACCACCGCCAGAGTATTATTTCCGGCTTCTGGTTGGCGACATTCGAATTTCGTGAAAGACGCCCTGGAACACGCCCAGCCCGCTTTCGGCCAATGGCGCCTCCTCATTTGCCTCCTATACTTCCCAACGAATGGCCAAACTCTCTACACGGCTCTGACATAGCGGAAATTGTGAGAATAGCGCTTTTAAAAACCACCCTTACCTTGGTTTTGGTGGAGGAAAAAAGTGTGAACGGCACCGCCTCGGCATCAAGCAAGTGCATCGAAGGTTAGCTCGCATTTGTGGATAACGCCGCGTGAGAAGCACACCGGGACAGGGGCTCGGGGAACCGTCCTTATGTGCGCACACCTTTTGAAGCGGCGCGCAACTGCGCCTGCGCAGGAGCCCTCAAACCGCAGTGCCCCTGCCGGAAGATGCGCGAAACTCAGGTGAAATGTCGGTCCCCTTTCTGGCCTTTTTCAGACACCTCTTGTGTGTTCCACCGTGCAGAAGACTTTGTCGTGATGGCACTCTTGGCGCACTGCACCATTTGGTGGCAAGCGACGTGTCGCGTTAGAGGCTCCATCTCCATTTTGTTTCTCGGTAGTAATTTGGAGGCTTTTACGTAGCTTTCATCACGAGATAGACATCCTTGAATGAAGTTCTTATCGCTCGTCGTTGTGGTTCTGCAGCTTGCAATTTTCCTTAAAACCTGCAGCTCCACCAGTTTCGCTGAATAAAGTAAACGCCCCACTCATCGTTATGAATCCTCAGCATGCACCGACTCACTTCAACCCCACACTTTCAACCACGAACCGACTTGCTTCAACCACAAAGTCAATCGCTCAAAAGCGAAGGTCGCAGTAATGACAACGCCGTAATGACATTTCGGTAGTACTATAGGTATTTTCTAGTAATGTGTACACTACACTTGACAGAAGAGGGATAGAAAATGCGGTTAATTATTTGATAGTGGTCATTTCAATAAAATGATTGCCTTTTCAAGTTTTGTATATCACCTTCAAGTCTGGAATACCACAGAAAACTAGTTATGTGGGAAGGGATAGCGAGAAAACGTTCAATTTCAAGAAAGACGGACTTTTTTTTTTTTTGGAGGGAGGGCTGGAAAGGATAATGAATCAATATCAGTACGGCAGTCAATATTGGGAAGAGAAAGTCGACAAACCTATAGATACAAAAGAGTATACAATACCCCCAACGTGTTAATGAAGTAATGACGAGATAATATTAAGGTGAAGTCACGACTGTCCAAAACAAATGTCACTTCGATTGCATTGCTTTTATAGATTGCACTCTAAAAGAAAATCCAGTGCGCGCATTTACTTTCCTGCAAAACAGCATGTGAAAGTCAATCGCTGCAGTTTACGGACGATACGACGATGAAAATTCGTTCAGACCTAAAATACGTCGTTTTGGAGCCTAAGCACTTGAAACGTCGTGCCCAAATGTCACAGCGCAGACGGTTTCTTTACCCAAAAAGGGAGAAGATTTGCACCTTGTATCATTAATGAGCAGAAAGTCGGGGTGCCAATTAACGTGCTGGAGAAAGATTATAGACATAATAACAAAACCCGTCAGCATGTAGCAAAAGGTGACGCACAAACAAAAAATCTAACAGGTCAACGTGTTAGAGATATTTTGATGTGCGTGTCGTCTTTTGCTTTGCCTGCAGTATCGGAGTTGTGCTGTCTGTTTCTTTACGTTTGTTTTATTCATTCGTGATGGGATCTTCTAGATTGCAGTGATTTGTTCTTCCAGGTGCTTAGCGGGAAAGCGAGCGCATCGGATTTCTTAGAGGGTTATTTTGTTTCTAATTAATATATCTCCCGAAGAGTTTCAGGTAAGTATTATATATTCAATTCCAACCAGCCTGGGCAATTATTGGAGCAGAGGATACTGATTGCCCTTCTGATTGGCGAATACTGAATAATGAAAAAACTAGCGATTGGTGTTTCCAAGTGTATCGTGGTGCAGTAATCCGTTGAAGGACTCCTGAAATTTTGCTTGTGCAAACACAAGTCGTCATCTTGGACCCGGTGAATCATCATTTACATCATAAAATCTGAAGCCCATGAAAGGTCATTCGCGTTCACATGTTACAAGGTAAACCGAAAGTCACGTCCCATCCGAAGAGGCTCTTCACACCACAGAGTTCATTCAAACCAAGAAAACTCAAGCCCCGATCACATAGCCATCAAGTACGAAATCACTAAGCCACTCACCAACACATCACAAACTCATCAAGTTTCCAAAGTCGCTCACCATCAGAGTTCACGCGGGCATTCGCCATCAAAGTTTGCGCGTTCAATCAATCATACATCAGGGAAACTTCTGAGCAGGGTGTCAAACCGAAATATTATTCGTTCCGGTTTTCTTTCCGGTACTCGGGAAAATGGTCCAGGCCCGGTTCAGCTCCAGAGTTTAAAAATAGCGCTTCACACCGGTTCGAACCGGTTTAAAGAAGCGGATCAATCTGCCTGACCAAATAAAAACTATGGTTGCACAGTTGCGCAGGTTATTCGAGTATTCGAATTTTCGAATAGTGGTTTCGACTTTCGAGTAATACGCTATTCGATATTCGCCTCGATATTCGCTTCGAGGTGAACTGCGATATTCGTATCTTTCGAAATGCTGACCGCGGCAGGTTAACCCCGGTCGAGCGCGCTTCTTACCGAGCATCGGTGCGCTGCGGAGAAGCAACACCCGCGGCGCTTGCCTCCGCAGTAGTTGCTTCTCCGCAGTTCGCTGGTGCTGGGTAAGAAGCGCACTCAACGAAGTTAAAACTCCGCAATCCGACACTTCGAAAAAGTCAAAATATATTGCAGACGCGTACTTAGGAGGAAAGCACTTTCAAAGCGGGATGGTGCAGGCGCGCTACAGGTGCATTTGAAAAGTAACGGAAACTTTGTGAATGTTAAAGTCTACATTGCTGTAAAATGTTCATAATTAAACTAGCAATCGTGCATAAATAGCCTATATGTTAGGCAGAGGTGCCTCGACAACTCGTTTTAATCATTCGGCGTGACTGAAGAGAATGTGTTTGCATATAGCCAGAATATTTATAAATTCCCTCGAGTAGGTATAGCTGGGCACCTCGATAGGTTTAACTGATATGTCGAATGCGCCGCTTACTTGTCGATCCCAATGTAACCGCTGAACATTTCAGAGGCCTCAGCCAATAAATATAGTTAGATTAAAATTAATGTACAAGTTGAAGCTTGGTTAACTAACCTTCACAAGCTTCAGCTGTGCATTTTTTTTTGTTGTTATTTAAGCATGGTGCAGCAGTCTTGAAAAAACATACAATTCGATATTCGATTAAAAATATTCGGCCAAGAACCTCGCTTCGATCTCAAAATCCTATATTCGCGCATGCCCCAATTGCAAATATTTTTATAACACTGCAAAAGCTAATCATAACACAATAAAAAACAAATTTTCGTCCTTCTTTTCTAGCAAAACGATTAAATTTGGAGTGGTGTAAAGGCGATGAAGATCGGTCTATAGCTGGCGCTTTATTCAACTTGCTTTCAAAACAGCTCAGTATTTGTCTAACACAGGTCTGAGAACTGGATTCGTTTCGTCATCTGCCTTGATTGACGGTGGATTAGACCTTGGGCATGAGTGCAGTGCTCGGCGTGACATCAGCCGCGCTCTGCATCAGGAGCACAAATCAATCTCATGTCGTTGTGCTCTCGAGGTTCAGTTCTCAACTTTGCCGCTAGGGCCGCGACGTACGGTTAGATCTCTCCACAATACTCTCCAAATCTAGTGTTGCCACGGAGAATCGGAGTTTTTGTCGCGTCTCAGCAAATTTGGCAACACTGATACTAAAAGCAGGCGCATTCGAAAGAGAGAGGGGTGGGGGGGGGGGGATGCAGACGGCATTGCCAGACTGTTGCAGAAGTTCCCGCCAGACTCGGTGAAAATCCCAATAGCTTCCCTCCTGGTGCTCTAATCTGGATACTTCGCGAAAAAGTACAGGGCGAGGGATTCGACCACCGCGAATGGACTGCGGCAAGGCCGAGCTCGGCGCCGCGGCCAATCACGATCGCCAAATTCCTCGCCAGACTTTTTTTTTTTTTTCGCAAACTGTTTAGATTAGAGTTTCCTGGATCGCTACTTCAAATGATTCATCTCGAATAATTAAACTGACATAAACACTCGCCTACATTCAGTTCCGTAGAAAGAAGAAGGTATACGACACGCACATTTGCAAATCATAATACGACGACGCGGCCGATATCAGGAATAGTAGAACGTGCCGAGTTACGATTAACTGCTGTACATCGAAAAGTAATTAAATGTTAACGATTTAATCAACCTATAATATGTACCGTACGTACGAAACATCTTTGAACTAAGTCCATAGCAGCTCAGGTGGTATAGTAACCGAAGGTTTAAGAAATGCAGGGCGTGGTTTATTATGATAATCTATTATTGCCTAGTGATTAGGTCTTCTTCGTCCTTTCGGCGATAATGGTAATGAGATGCACAGAGGACTCGCCCCGCCTGCTTTTATTTTCTGAAACTGTCATTGACTCTTAGTATGTACCACGAGCGTTGCTCTGAAGCCCCGTCGTTTGCCTTCCCGTGTAGTGCATGCCCATTAAATAATCTTCAATAAAAAATTCGCTGCCTTGTGCCTTTTTGTGTCTGATGATTTGTATATATACGATTTCCGGTACAGACTTTCCGTATATGGGACATTATTTAGATCGATGCCTCACGTAACAACATTATCGATAAGAACGAAAGTCAAGATGCCAGTTTTGTTTTTGTTTTTACTTCATTAAAGAGGCAAGTATATGCACGTGTTGCCCGTGCACACGCTGATTTTGCATCTAAGTCGCATACAACGTAACGGCACTCCAGCAAATCAATTCCGGCTTCAACGTAAACACGAGAATCACGTGACACTCGTAGCCTCGTCTCCTGTGCGTGCACGCGACCGTGCACGCAGAAAGACTACTTCGTCACGACACCCCCCTCCCCAGCGCTGGTCTATAAAGCGATCCTCCATCGCGACTTCTGTGGACGGCGTGAAAATGAAGACAGGCTCCGCCATTACCCACCTTTACGTTCCTTTCACCTTCGCTGTCGACGCGTCAGCACGCGCGCGCGCGACCAAAATATTGGCGTCGTTTTACTTTTGCTTCCATCTTTGTTCTTTTCTATCGCAGACGAACGAACGACACCCTCTTGGCGCGCAGCAGCAGCAGCCGCGGCGTGCCGTCTGCTTCTCCGCGTTCCCATTGGCCACCGCCTCCCGACGCGTCACGTCTGACGTCACACTTTCTTCGCGAATGCCGACGAGGCCGGTAGGCGGGGCGAACGTGACGTCACAACAAGCCCCCGCCCTTTTCATTAGGCTCCGCCCTCGCCGGAAGCTCCGCCCCACGTCGTCTGCTCGCCACCTGTTCGGCTGGTTCAGTGCGTCGCTGGTAGCGGTGCGCGCGGTGCATCAAACGGAGCCACGATGTTTCCTTCGAGCACGGCGTGCGGCCTGGATTGGGCGGTTGCTTGAAAGAAAAGAAGCGTGCGAATCGCCGTCGGTGAACCGTGCTCGTGAAATTCCGTCGTCGCGGTGGTGGATTGTGAAGTGTCGTCGTTCGTCATCGTCAGGCAGTGCCACGCGGTGGCCGGTGGCAAACCCCGGCACTAGGATGTCGTCGATGCTGGCGGGTGGCGCAAACATTCTCCAGATGTGCAGGTAAGATGTTTGGCGCATCACGGCGGTCCTGGTCACGTGTTCGCACCCACGTGTGAACCGGGCATGAAGTGTACGACCGAGGGACTATGAAGTGACGTCATTGGAACCGGCAGTATACCTATAGCCGCGCGTACACATGTTCCGGTATGCCTATGTGTAGTCGCCGTGCGTGCGGTAAGCGATCCGAGAAACGAATAACGAAGCAAATAAGTATACACTATAATAAGCCACGCCTACGTTTATTAAGCTGTCGGGATCTATAATCATGCGATACTCGTCATTCTTTTTTAAAACGCCAGATGCGTCGTTCCCTTCAAAACATGCAACCTTGGCAACTATTGGCTACGCGTCTGGGGTCACGCGTCCACCTCTTTGCGCGTGCAAACATTTCTATCGTGGACCGGATGTTGTGCGGAACGGCGTTCCAAGGAACGACGTTCTTGGGACGTTCTTATTTTAGGGAAGAACGTTGCCGTTTCATTTTTGCGTCGGTGCAACAGGAACGGGAACCAGTGTTGCTCGCGTTCCTCCAAAACGGGAACGAAAGGCTCGTTCTAGGCCGTTGCTTCTCAATCTTGGAACGAGTTCCCGTTCCCGTTCCACCGATGCGAAACAGAACGGCGTCGTTCCTCCGTTCCTTCTAAACTGAAAGCGTTCCTGCAGGATCGCCGTTCCTATATACAACACTGACGATAACTCATAGCGTTTTCGAGGGAACTGCACGTGGACGGCGTTTCTTTTCGACATTTTACCGAAATTCTAGGCATTCAGGATTTTTTTTCTTAACGACTATATTTAGTTTTTGACTTTGAGGGATATGGGGAAGTGTCCGAGAGATAGTCGAAAACATAAGACTAAAACAAATGTGATCGTGGCGACTCGACACGTATATAGTTCGATGTGAATATTTCCACTCGCTTGTTCCATTTTGTTTACAAGGTATCCAGCACTATATTTCATCAAAATACGCGAACGTAACGTTAATGTATCCCGAGCCGTTCCCATCTTAAAAACGTAACGGGAACGTGTTATTTTGGAATCACCGAAACATTTAACAGGAACTCGTTCCTAGATTGAAAAAAAAAAAATTCCATACTCTTTTTTTTTTTTTTTTTTTAGGAACGTGCACATTATTGTTTTAGGCGCATCGGAGGCGAAAGCCATGTTAGACATGCTATTTCAGCGCTGCACAAATACTTCGTCCAAAGAGAGTTTTCGGATTTTGTGTCCAAAAACCGCAACAATAACAGAACACGTATACCAGCAACGACACACACGGTCTATTCCCATTCGTGCACATTTCGCAGCATCTCCACGGGATACAAGCGCCTACAGTGGCGTAAAAAATCGGCTAGAACATGGTGATGCGTTCCACTGCATGGTGGCGAACAAGAATCCTGTTCTGGTCTGAGAAACAAAGTTGGTCATGTTCCAGCTTATTTTGTCCACAACTGTACTCCTTTCTCGTTGCATAAACCCAGGCAAAAGTTTGAAGAAAAAAAAAGAAACATAGGCTTTCCGTAATGATGATAATTGTATTTACGACGAGGATATCCACGAAACAAAACTCATATTAACTGAAGAGCGTGTTGGTAAAGAGAAAGAAATGTTCGTCGTCCCTTGTCCCCGAGTTGGTTTTATCCAGAAAACTCATAAGACACGGAGATTTATATATCTATATATGTATACGGATTTCCGTGTCTTATGGTTTAGTTCGATCCTATTCATGCACGTGACAGAACTAAACCAATCAAATTGCGGCTTTGGAAGCATTAACTTGACGACTTAACGACAGGTCGTAGCAACCCTCGGCCATCTTATAATCAGTGGTCAGCCAATCACGTTAATGCATTTACCGATAGGTGCGATCCTTGATCGAGGGACTAGCAGCTCGGTGACTATATAGTGGTGGTCATGTTGTATATATAAACGAATTTTCAAGCAACCACAGTCAAATTGTATCTATCTGGAGGGGGGGGGGGGGTTGCCAGCAGTACGTTAGTCCTTCTTAAAATGACGTCTTTAGTCTGTCACAGTTTTAAGAAACGCAGGCTGTTGCCACTTCGAAGCGTTCTATGGTCGCTCTCACAGCTTCAACTTGAAAGACATCCAAGTTTAAACCGTAACACTTTCTTGTGCTTTCGCGCCGGTATGTACTATATAGTATGCTAATATTTAAAATGCCTGACATTTGAAGGATTAAGTAATTATATTTCAGTGTCACGTTTACTATCGTGTTGTGTATTCATGTCGTCTGAAATACTGTATATGATTTGTCGCGTCGTTGAATGTCGTCTCGACCCTCAGGTGTATTATTATAGTATCGCGTCGTATCGATTTATTGCGCACGTAATATGTCGCATCGGGTATTATAGTATAGCATATTGTATCATATATCCTGGTGCATCCAGTGTATGGCGGTTGACGTATGATGTACCATTATAGATTATGCTGTATTATATCGCATACCGTGTCGTATATATACGAGACAGCTGTATTATAAATTAATCGATCATCCCGTCGTATATTGAACATATAAGGTATAGAGTGTCCGACGTAGTTTATGATAGCTGAGATACTAGCTTAAGAGTGTATATACTGTTATATCGTGTGGATTTGCTTATCGAGTACTTTGTAATATATCGCGTGTATTATGTTGTAATGAGTGCACAGACTATAGAATGGCATATTTAGAGATTGTAGCTTCCTATTGCAACGAAGTCACAACGCAAAATAACATAAAAATACTAAAACTAGAAAAATAACGTTATGTTGCAAACATTTATCGAAACACAAATACGAAATATTTAGACAAAAACGTACCATTAGAAATTCAAATATACTTTTTAGAAAAGTATTTAAATAAAGGATATACCAATACAGCGAGTGTATTTTATTATCTTTGAGTGTTTTTACAAATACATTTTGTACCCTTAATCTGATACCTTAGATTTCATTTTCACTCCGAGTGAAAAAAGAAAGCACAAATAAAGAGTGAAGTCTAATAGTCTATATACCAAAAATCAAGTGCTTAAAAAAAAACTGTTGCAGTTTGAAAATAAAATTTGTTTGACATAAGATAGAACACCAGCAAAAAGCAATGCACTCACGTGAGTTTAATTTCAAAGGGTAAATTTAAACAACAAAGCGTTTTCAAATATGTAATAAATGCGACGTCTTTAAAAAAAAAAAGAAGAAATCAGCCAAAAAGTTAATTATTGTACCCATTGCCTCATCTCGTTAATTGCTTGTTCTTCTCTTCATTCTTCCGTGTTTATTCGTGCGCTAAGCACGACAAGTATTATTAGATTTACATTTGTCAACCACCGCGAAGAGCGCGCAAAATCGCATTTAATTTAGAAGTATACACCGCTCAAGATGTGTGGCCAGTATTTGAAATACAGAAATAGTCAAGATATAGTATTTCATATAGAATTGACAAATACATTCCCTGATATGTATTTTAAATACAATATAGTGAAAATATTTTAATTACGTATTTCGAATACTGCTCATCCCTGCAATCAAGACAGAACTCGACAGAAAAATCAAATGAATTTTTTTTACTAAATAAAAATCAAAATTTGGCAGCTTTTGTTCTGGATTGACGGAAATTAGAGCAAATGAAAAGTTGTTAATGAATCTACTTTGCATCGCCGTAATTCTTTACTTTGCATCTTATCAGTGATCGGCCGGATTCATCGATCAATCTGCCACGCTGAAGAACACATCTAGTGGTAAAGAATCGGTATTTTCTATACTTCGCTATACGAGGTAATAGAACCAATCAAGCAGCCTAGAAAGCGCAAGTCACTAGGCACTTTTTTCGTGGTTGGTTCAGCGATGATACGAACACGAATGCGGAAACATGACGAACACCGTGACCGTGCACTTTTGACGCTCTCTGATTGGTCCATACCAGCTCGTATCGTTCGGCTGCGTCTGGACTTGAGGTGAAACGAAGTATACAGCTAAGGAGATATAAATCAAATAATAATCTGATTTAAAAAAATATAACTTGAATTTCAGGAAAATTCATGATTATTTGATTTTTCCATTCGGATAATCGTGACTTTGAAGCTCAATTAGGAGTGGTGTAACCTTGGCCCACACTCGTGTATATACGATGTAGTAAAAGTCTATGAGTTCACTGTCCCGGAGAACACGGAGAGGGCCAGTTAGTCACGAGCGATACGCACTATAAACGGATCCCGGGGAACGACCAATCTTAATAAACAGGATTATATAGGTCTGACACATGCGATGTGCACTTGCTTGGGGACAATGCGCATGATATATGAAACGTCACGCTCAAATTGTCTCTTTCGCACATCGCAGTTTGTTGTTCCGTTCGTATTCCGAGCTTTTCTTTTCCCCTTCGCTGGGAGAATTCAATATATCGTTCACCGTGAATGATTGCTTCCGTGTTGTGCAAGAAAGTTAACTCACGCAAATTTTTCTTTTCTTTTCTTCTTTATTTGTAATCAAGAGTGTGCAGTATATACTACCACATTAATCTGTCGTCGTATAAGATCTCGACGTTCACCCTGTATAGGCCGAAGGAAGCTTCGAGATTGGCTCTTCATACCACGGATTACTGTATACATAGATCATTTCTGGCACGGCTTTATAACCACAGTGATAGCAAGATAAACGCCTAAAATAGACGCAATCAGAGACACACTTTGAACGTTATACTATATCTGACACGTATATATCGTACATATATACAAACCACAAATACATTTACATATATTCCGCACTTTTTTGTTTTTGTTTTTGTCGTTTAAGTTTTCGGTGACACTGGTCGATATACATCATACAAAAATCACGATGTTGTTCACTGCACACGATAATGACAGAATTATGTGCGCACACGACTCAGGCATGTTCGAAGCGCATGTTTGCTTTTGTCTACCAGAGAAATCACTCGTCTCTGTATTTAGTATTGACTCTTGAGCCACGCGGGACCGCAAGGAGGAGCATGCATGCGCCGGAGAAAACTTGGTCATGTTGACTTTACAGAGCGAGGGGAGGGGATATATAGTTGCACGACGGATGATGTAACCTTTTGAGCCACGGGGTCTCTCTTCGAGCATCATCTTCGACGCATTTGACCCCCCTCCTCCGCCGACATACGCAATGGCGTCTTAATTAATATTAGGGACGGTATAACCAATAAATGAATAGCCACCTTCGACAGTTACAATTCGTTTGACAGCATGATATCCCACAATGACACGATGACGTCATGCGCAGGACTTGTCTTCTCATAAGTGCTATTGGAAGGAGTGAGCGTTTACGGGGCGTGGACGCTTTGTCCCGAATGAAGGCTCCTTGTGTCAACGCGGCTGATCGCCAGTCGGCGTTCACCTGTTGGGACGCAAGGATGCATGGCTTCATCGAGGCACTATAATATATATACTGATTGCCATCTTGTTTCAGTTAAAACACTAAAACAATAAAAAAAAGCTTTCCGGGGATATTATAGATCCTAAAACGACCAAATGAATATACAGTTTTTATTTTATAAATAATGATGCGAAGGATGAAGAAAATAGAGCAATTCTCTCGGAGTAGTTTATTCCACTCGCTCGTTGTATATAATACCGGGAGTGTATGTGAAAATCGAAATACGCGGTATGGACGCGGGAACTCACAGTCACTGACAGTGACTTCCCAAAAGCAAGGTGACAGTCCCAAAACAACACTCTACAGAAATGCCTGCGGCGTCTACTTACCCGCCAAACACTTAGAGAGAGCCAATCATAGCGATGTAGAAATCGACCTCAGCGAATGATGAGTCGGAACATCCGTTTAGACTCTAAAAATTAAGTCTGCAAGCTGTGGCATTACGCAATGCAAGCATGACGCTTCGCAGTCGCGTAATGTCATTGAGTGCAGACTTCATTTAGAGGTCTAAATGAATGTTCCGCCTCATCATTCGCTGAGCTGATTTTGCAGATCGCAGAGATTGGCTCTTTGTGAGTGTTTGCGGGTAAGTAGATACGCGCAGGCATTTCTGTAGAGTAGAGGCTATCGCTCGGTTACAGTCACTGTCAGTGACTGTCTTCCTTGCGAATAGACCACCATTGGTGGTCTAATATCACGAAGAAGGAAGTGGCCACCGCTGATTTTAAACGGCTAAAATTGTATTGCAAATGAATAGATCTAAACTGTTTCGTTACCGAATTCGCGGGAAGATGTGTAGCACGCTAAATGTTTGCGTACGCACCCGCGTATATCAGGGGTTGCATAGAGAAATGCCATGCTTCACAGCACATTTTTGTTATTGTTTATTTTGCCTGAACATATTTGTTGCTTTGTAATTCGCAGAGATTATTCCTCTCGTAATAAGGGATACTACGAAAGCGAACTAATGAACAATCATAGCGGAAAGACGATACTATCAAATCACATTCTTGTCCCTAGTCACACTAGGGACAAAGAATGTGACAAGACAACACCGTCGTGTTCCATTTTTGGTCCCTAGTCTCAAGGTTTCCCACTATATGATCGCTCTATAGATTACAGCAACCGGCTCAATACTGTGCTTTGAGCCAAATTATAAGGCGCTCCAGACTTATTAGAGAGAAGTTTTCATTAATTGCGTGTTATACGATGTCGGATCGTGTTGGGATGATGTCATCTAGCATTCATTCTTTCATTCATGAAGACACCAATGCACTTTCTAAATGTTTTTTCGCATCCCAAAATATCAATATCAAATGTATCTAAGTTGGATTCGGATTCGTTAAAAACCCACAATGCAGACGGGCAATAATACCAGTGGCGATCGTTGACACGATTGCGATTGAAGCGCATCTAATCGAGCCGGGACCAATCACACGCATCCTGTTCTTCCTACTTCTTCCTCTTCTACCCATCTGCTACCAATCAAAATAGTCCAATCTCGATTCGATGAGCTTATAGATACGGTCGCATCCATGTAAATGCAGCCGCGTGTTGCGTAAAACGGAAGGATGATGCAACAAAGAGCGTGCACGACTAGACCTTTGTGAGGTACACGGGAATTATTGACAACCTTTTAAGAAACATGAAATGCAAAAGAAAAAAAAAGTGTTGACGATGAGTCACCAGATCGCTGCACAAAAGCGACAGATTTTCCACACCCCAAAACGTGAAGCCACCTGCGCGCGATTCAACAAGTTGTTCGCATTTTCGCTCACAGTCGCCGACAGTTTAAGAAACGGCGGGTGGTGGTAACTTATTATTATTATTATTTTATTTTTTTTGCGCTACGTGATTGGTTGTTTGGCGTTCTTACCGGTCAATATACCGCGATCTCATTGGCCGAGGAGCGACAATATAAAGTGTTGAAAAACTCGCCACACCTTTTTTTTTTTTTTAAGTTGTCGGGGACTACAGGTTAATTGAGCTCGAGGAGCGAAGAAAATTATTGACGTTGTAACTTGGTTTGACCGATGCAAGGTCTTTCGGAATATGCAAGGTTTTCCGGAATATGCAAGGTTTCTTTTCGGAAATGCAAGGTTTTTCTCAAGGTTTTCCGAAATAAATACAAACATTAACTGTAATAATGCCGGAGGAAGAAAAAACACTAAGAATTAAATTTTGTTCTTAATATACGAAAAGAAACAGAGTTATCAATCGATTAATTTTATATCAAGCTCCTCTATTTGACAGTCCTGCATCCATTCCATCGTATACGAGTACTGTGCATTACTGGAGCGCAAAAACCCTCCCAAACTATTAAACCTTGAATTGGGGCGTAGCGGCAGTACCATCTACTATCGTCATCACATAAACAAAAAAAAAAAGAAGCTTTGCGGATTACTCATGCGCTGCGCGCGAAGTGGTTCTAAACAAGATTTGGTTGTCGAAGGAATGAGAAATGATGATTGTGGCGTCTGAATCGCGGTACGCCCTGAAATGAAACGACATTACCTTATCTAAGATGCACGTACATGTATCTTTATTCAACGCATGAAAGGGAAAATTTGTAACGTTCCGCGAGGAGACGGACTTTTTCTATATTGCGATTTTTGAGGTGAATACGAGTACTGTCGCGACCGGTTATACCGAAATCAACGGGAATCGGAAATCACTTCGCTATATCCGCTATTTCGTTATAAACGACTTCGTTATAACCGGTCTCGACAGATATAGAATAATCATGGCCTGCGAACGCGACCTCCTCTTCCTCCATGAAACGTCGTCACAGTCGAACGGCGCCAACTCGACGATTGGACCCGAGCCCGATGCCCAACGTCGTTCGACGCGTTGATTGGACACGAGGACCGGCCGAACGCTGACGTAGCCCTCCTGACCAATCAGTGATTGTGATGACGTCAGAAATTCTGGTGCACGGGCCTCGATTATTCTCGGTGGTATATACTGGCGATTTTCACCACGTGTTTTTTTAACCATATGCGGAGAGAAAGTCGTTCGCTTCTTGCGCAGGGGTTGCGGTGACGTCAGAACGACGCCGAGCTCTGATTGGCTTTGAATTGAAAGGATAGTAGGTAGACCTCAATGCTAGATGCCTTAAAGTCTACCCGACTATTTTTTTTTTCAATCAGCCAATAAGAGTTTGGCGTTCTGACATCATCGAATCCCCTGTGCAACAAGCAGGCGAACTTGCGTTTAGCATATTCGTCCTTGGACCACCGGGCACTGTGAATATCTGATTCGCTACTTGAGAAGGCGCCGCATATACTTTCTGTTCTATATGTGCCACCGTTCTCTCTGGAATCGCCGTGTCATTCAGTAACAACGTTATATTTTTTCCCCTTAAAGAAAGGTGTCAACGGTGGTCCGCAAGCGCGCGGAGAGTGCCGACATGTGTAAACAAGCGTAGATGTGTTCTGTTTGGCGGTATTCTATAGCCGATCGGTGCAACGAACTGGAAGGAGGCGGCTCGTGTGGCTGGAGCGACGCGTAATCGAGGGGAAACCCCAAACAGCGGGTGGCGCGTCGTTAGGCCACCTCGCGGCGAGCTCCGATGGCAAGGTCGACCATGCATCACTGATTCACTGCGAACAACCGCCCGTTCCCTAAAGTGGCCCAGACACAGCGAGAAAAAAAAGAAAGAAAAGTGTCTGGGTATTTGCTTAATTCGGTTTGCTCGCCAAACGGTCGAAACGGCCATCATTTTTACTTGGATGTTGCTTCTTTTCTTCGTTTTTGTATACGTTCGAGTGTATACGAGAGACGAAGCGAGGCTAAAAGTACAGGCGAGTCGGCGCACATGGAACATGCTGGTAAACCCTGCGAGTGCGATTTTAAAGCGTTAAAACAGTAAGAAATGCTTCTCAAACTCCTTATGTGCACCAATCTTTTTTATGTCGTCAATGCCACAGACGGAACTGTTCCTTCTTCCTTACGACTCCATGAGAGGAGCACACTCATTTTACTATTTAAACTCTTCAAGTAGTTAGTATTTTTTCTTATTAACAAAAAGAATACAAACCGTGTTCATTTTTTTAATAATCGTAGCGTTTTTATAGGAGAGCTTCTGTCCATGCCTTAAATGTATATAGCCTCGATGACGTCATCATGTCACGTGACACCATGACGTTACTGCATGAGGCCTTACGATTTCTAATTTCAGAAACGCCGGGGCTTGACTTATCGCGCATCTCGCCTTGTGATTGGTTCTGCGGTATTCTCATTGGCTAATGCTTACATCTGATTGGCCGCGGAGCGGTAGTGAACCCGCTGTGGGAAAATGCGGGCTTATTTATAGAAACGGTGTTTTGGTCGATAGGAGGCTTTGACTAATCTTTTAATCTGAACACAAATAAGAGAGGGAGGGGTATGTATATTCGCAAACACGAAAATACTTATCTTCTTTTGTTGTATACTTTTGCCTTTATAAAGCACTGTTGGCGGTAACGCGTTATTTTTTTTTTACACGTAACGTAGTAACGTACTCTGTGCATTTTCAGTGCAGTAACGAGTATAACGATACTTCCGTTATACTTATTTCGAGTAACGTGGTTACGCTACTCGTTACGACTAGGGGTGTGCAAATATCGAAATTTTTGAATACGAACCGAATACGAATAAGACAAAAAACGGGGTTCGAATATCGAATCGAGTATCGAATATGTGTCTAGTAATAAAAAAATTGCAAAACAAGAGGTAACAGCAGGTTTTATTGCCTTTTTAAAATAAATCAATGCAACTGCATTTTACTGGGCTGCAGCAGGCTAAAGATACTTCTAGTAATGCACTCACTACAAATTATCATGTAGGAAAATTAACTGCTCAACGTGTTCAGAAAGTAAGCGCTTCGTATACGCGCCGTGACAGCATTTCCGCCAGTAGAAAGACCCTTTCACTTCGGAAACCTGCCAAATTTCACTAAAGTTCGAAGAAGTTCGACTTATGGACAGTGTTGCCCGGCTGCTACACGAATATTTCGAATTTTCGGCGACAAGGAATTTAGAAAGTACTTTATTTTTTATTTCATAAAATGGTTACCAATGTTTACACCATATAAAAGCGAAAATATGCGCTTTTAACGTTTTCATTAGGTATTAATGTGAACTAGTGATGCCAATAAACCCAACAAATATTGCACTTTTCCTCCGCCAGATAATGTCAACTAGGTTTTTTTTAATTTAATTTTTGCGCATGCGCACAAAAGTCGAACTTTGCTCGAACCTTTGTCGAACAGCACGTTGAAAGTTCGAAAAAGTCGAACTTGGCCGAACTCAAACCTGGGCAGTTTCGCGGCATCCCTTATTTTGACTGCGCGGGAGGGGCAGGAGTTGTTGTCAATGGCAATGCAAGGTTCTGCTCGCACCTAGCTTTTTTTTCTTCAAACATTTATATTAGATAACATTCTCGACGTTTATTTTATTGTATCAGTTTATAGAACGTGTAATTTCATCACATATTGCTAAAAAAGTGCCACACAACAAAGGGCTTGGTGAAAAAGAAACCGAAACTGATCCTGTCTTGCTGCCATCGGACAGATAGAAATGGAGCAGACCGATAACGCACTCATCATACGCCTTTCTCAGTGAATAAACATATTCATAAGGTAATGCGTGGCAGGCAGATGATTCGTAACTTGCTCGAATATTCGCAGTTTGTTCGAATATTCGCCGTCTTTCCCGAATATTCGGCTTCGGCCGAATATTCGAGAACTTCCGAATAGGCAATTTTCGAATCGAATACGTTTCGAATAAGGAAAATATTCGATTCGTATTCGAAATTTCGAATATTCGCACATCCCTAATTACGACTTCTTCTCAAAACTTAAAGAAAAATATATTAGGCTTCATTTTTGTGTGTGTGTGTGTGTGTGTACGCGCCAAGTCATATTAATTCTTGCACTCCTCACACCCTTAAAAATTTGCCTCTCTTTTTCTCCCGCAAACGCAAACGCCCCGTTTTCTTACGTTACGTTACGAGAGCTTACGTACAATTTACCGGGACATCTACGCTTCATATTATGCGTGGATACCAGTTTAAGGAGATAGTCCGGCACGCGACGTTCGAGACACGAATGTTTCGGTGACTAATACGTAACTTAAAAAACTGTGATGTGTGAACTAATGTCACTTTAATATCAACCAGCCTTAAAAAAAAAAAGAACCGACGTTTACGTTTTTTGTTTTGGCGTCGAAAAACGCTGTCGTTTCATAAAGAGAAAGGTTACTTTTTATCCGTAACGATAACGCGTTAACGTAAAAGTAACATAGGTTACTTCTTATCCTTAGCGGTAACGCGTTCCTTTTATTTGTAGGAATAACAAATAACACATTTTGTTCCCTTTTTTTAGTAACCCCTACAACATTGTTTTAAAACCATTTCGTTATAGAGCTTGTTCGTCTTTGTCGGTTTACTGAGGACGCTCATGGGCTTTTTAATTTTATTCATTTGATATATTTTTTTCACAATTAATTTACCAAGTTTTTTGTTTCATATAGATCAACACGATGCTTACGATTTTACATAAACAAGTTATATACATGAGCAACTTATCGACGAGTAGATCAACACGATGTTTACAATCAAGTCCGCTTTTGCCCACACCATTTGTGGGCACTGCATGGACTTGTGCAGAAGCCATGGGTTTCGCGTGAACGGTGGTGCAGCGTTTTGCGCATGCGCCGTGCAAACACTAGCGTCCCCGCAACGGCGTGACGTCAGAGCCGCTTGCTGACTCAACTCGCTGACGTCACGCTACTGCGGTGGCGCTGCTGTCGGTACCGCGCATGCGCAATGCCCACACCTGGTCGTGTGGGCAAAGCAGGCCTCTTTCTAAACACTGCGTTGGTGTGTACTGTATACGGACGTCGAGTGATTCGGGAATATCATGTTACAAAATGCACGGCACAAGCTTTTCTTAGAAGCGCTTCAGCCATATTTTGTTTGCCATTTTTTTGTTTTGTTTTGGTAATACTATCGGATAAGCGCGACCGGCCCACTTGCACAGGCACATAAAGGAGAAGCTATAGTCGAAATTGAATGCCGCAGGTGGTTTCGCGATTTCCCCGTGTGGAAAAGCTTTGAAAATCGCAGGGTAAAATTTCGCATAGAATTTATTACTGCGCGATATCTTTTCTTCTCTTTTTTTTCTCCCTGAGGCCCGTTGCTAGTCGTTTTGAAGTATAACACCTGCGTTTCGATCGAAAGGAGTGTTTTTATCGCGCGAGTAATTCCGAGTAATCGTTTCGGCCGGCAGAAGTGCATTCAGACATATTGCGCCCTTTATTAGACACCCAAAGAAATTGTTTCGAGAAACTTGTTCGTGTATATAGCTCCGTATACAAGCAGCTCTTTGCTTTCAAACTGTCTGTCTGTACTTGATCGCTTTATTGTTGCAGTTTTGTTATTTCTTCGCGGAAGCTTAAAAATAACAACACAAAAGAACAATAATAATGCTTTCTGACGTCATCAAAAAGAAAAAAGAGTAGATTATGGCGATCTGTAATTATTGTCGATGGACTGCGGGTATCAGCGTGCACACGAGACTTCGATGCTTGAAGCCGCGCTCACATGCACTGCTACTCAGACATCATACGAAGAAGAGCCTGCGGACATATTCGAAGCCTGCAGATTTATGAAGGAACATGGCGTGTCCGCAGAAAATTCTGCCGTCATGTTTGCAGCGACCATCGCGTCTCTTTTTATCATGTGTACACGAGCAGCTACGTGACTCTGGCTTTCTATGGTTACACGGGCATCGACCGAAAAGCGCCGACAAAACCCTTCGCGTGGGATTATTTTAAGAGTCTGACGAGAAGCGAATTTTCTATACCTTGTCCCTTCTCCCGTGAGGTGCACCCTGCAGTGTGACAGTATAGAGAAGCAGGCGTGATATACAAAGGCGCTATACAAGACGCGACTCCAGCTATATATCGAACAAAGATTGCTCTTGTCTATGGTCTTTCTGTAGTCCCCCTAACCCGATACTTATTGTGTCTTGTTGCCTTTCTTTAACGAAGTGACGACCTATAGTTATTATTTTCCATGAAAAGAAGCGACTAAGGTATATTCGATCTGGTCAAAAAATTTGATATATGAGTTCTATATAGTTCGCCTCATTTGTGGAGACAAGCCAGATATGTACACAGCGCGACACTGTTAATGCGAACAAACAATTGCAGTTTTTTTTTTAATCTTGAGGCTCTCATAAAAACTACTATGGTAGTCGAAATAGTTCACTTATGGCCGAACTAAAAAAAAAAAATGTGGGATATGACAATACCTTTTAAAAATAAACTTGAAAAGATCGCCAATATGTTCGCGCTAACAGTGTCCCACAGTGTACAAGTAGCTAAAATAATTTGATTGCCCATCGTTTCTCATCTGTTTTTCTGTCATACCTCAAAATGTATTTTACTATAAGCCTGCCTTATACTAACGAACAAACTTGTCAGTTCTTAGTCCGGTGTTTAACCGCATGCCCTTCCAGAGTTCCACTCAATCCGCGTTGATTCGCTACTCACCTTGATTGGACATTCGATTTGCGTGATATAGAATAGGTTCGTTCAAAACGGATGGATAGACGCAAGTATATACGGCTGAACCCTCATATTTGGGCGGCTGCTTACGCCACCTAACCAGCCTTTCAAGGAGAGCTCCGGCGGTTATCCGAGGTACCCCAAACTATCAACAGATTTTCGGAATACACGCTATTCATTATCTCTAAATTAAAGATGGCTTTTGAGAAAATGGCTAATGAAGGTGATGCCAAAACCAATGTTAAATTTTTTCCGCTCCCTTTAGGGGGGGGACGTCACATGCCTTGCAAGTCGAGCACGCAGTCTAACAACACTGTATTTCGCGCATGTATTTTTTTTTTTATGCGTTAGCATTAGTACTTACATGACAGGGAAAAGCTGACTACGTGCGTCTGTGGACAATACAGTGGAAAGGGAAGCGCGCCGCGTAGAGAGGAGGAGAGTAATGAAGGACAAAGGCGAGAGGGAGGTGACGTCACGGGGTGGAAGCCAATCCGTGCGCGGATGCCGGGGTTCGAGTCTGAACTTGCAGGCGGGCGGAGCGCGTATGTCTTGGTTTGTGCTACAAAATGGAGTGTGAGCCAAGTACTACAGCGCTGGTCCAAGTAGGCGGCCAAAAAAATTAAAGGATGGTCCTTTGGTGGATTCTCAGAAAATGCGTTATAGCATATGACCCTTGGGAAACGCCACATACGTGCTCCCTTTAGGAAACGATAACACTGACCACGTAACAAAGCCAAAAAGAGGCAGCAAAAAATAAATAAACAAATAAAGGAATCAAAAGAGAAAGCCAAAAGAGAGAAAGTGAAGGGGGTCAGAGTTAGCGTTTCTCAAAAGGGAACGTGTGTGACGTTTCCCGAGGGTGATATGCAGACTTGTACCGTACGCATTACAAGTAATCAAATTACTTGTAATCGATTACTTTTTGGAGTAATTTTGTAATCAGTTGATTACTTTTATTAGGCAGTAATCACAAGAGTAATCTGATTACTTTTTGAAGTAATAAAATTACTTGTAACCGTTACAATTTTTCCACGGGACCCCCCCCCCCCCCCCCCGGCACAGGCCTTTTTTTTATGAAATGACAAAAATATTTTTTTTTTCGAACGGAAAAAAGAAAGATTTTTGCGGAGCTGTAGGAAACGAGGTCAATCTCTTTCTATGTACAGTTTCTGTGGAATGTCCGTTTTTTTTTTTTTTTTCGAGCTGGGACTGGGTGTGGAAGCCCTAGGGAAGCCACAGTACGTGACAAAGGCCATTCAGGGCGAAGTTTGAGGAAGCAGAATGTAGCTTTGTGAGTCCTTCGTTCAAACTAGCCCCCTCAGGCACACACAAACAGAAATAAAAAAATAAAAAATCCTGCTTAGGGTACCTACTCGCAGCCCGTAGGAGAACCAGAACCGAAGAATGCCTAAAGCGGATGCAAAATATAACAAAGGCAGTTGAAATATTTCCCCGTTTCCCCTACGTGGTCTTTGTGACAAGCAATGTTTCGAGTTGAGAAGTGGTCGGGGCGATCTCTTCCGCTAATGGATACTACACATGATCTGTTTCAAAACCTGGAGGAGCTCATCCACATGTGAATCACAAAATGAGCGACGCAAACTTTGAGCGACAACCCTTGCTCAAGATTAACAAGATCTAGAACCCCCTCCGCTCCCGCCCCCCCCCCCCCCCCACACACACACACTGGCGAACGCCCAAATCATTAAACGTCTTCAAACGAATTCTCTGCTTGTGTCCGTATTGTGAAGGTGCAACGACCACGAAGAGGGAGCCAGTTTTTCTTCTTCAATACTTGTGCAAATGTGAAATATTGGTTGGAAGTAGTTCATTGTTATGAGAGCTAAAGATGTGTCTTCACACAATAAAGTAATCGGAAAAGTAACGATTACTTCTTTAAGTAATGTCCAATTACTTTTGCCGTCGAGTAATCAAGTAATCTAATCGAATACTTTTTAGCCAAGAGTAATAGTAATTGTAATCGATTACTTTTTTGGGTAACGTGTACAAGACTGGTGATATGCCAACGCATTCCCTAAGAATCCACCAATGAATCTTCCTTTAATTTATTAGAAACAAATTAAAATTTACAGGTTAATTTCTTATATTTTTGCCGGCGTGCAGTTTTTTCAGCATTAATTGCACATTACAAAAAAAAATCGTGTTGCATAACCCGTTGAGAACCAGCCGTAATGCCCCCATACTGCCAAATATTACAACATATCCGACGTCACGGTTTCAGCATTGCCGGTAGAGCCTCTCAGCCTGTCAGGCCAAATTTGACACTTTATTAACTTTGCGAGAAAAAAAAATGTATTCTGACTTGAAAGTTGGGTTACTGGTTCAGATATGTCTATTAACGTGTTGAACCTATGTTGAGCCAAATCAGTGACTACCAAAGGTTTTCTGGACCTCTCATTAATGGATGGATGGAGTGATGCTGGATTGATGGATGCATGACGGCTGTTTCCTTTGAATCTGGCGGAGACTTGCGCCACCTATCCGAATAGTATTTTTTTTAGCTACAGATTAAAAGGTTGTAAGCTGCAGTTTAATCATATTGAACCTCTATCTGTCCCTTAACTTTAGCCACCATTTGTCTATTTTTTTTTTTTTTTAGTAAGCACTGTTTTTTTAAAACGGGTTGTTTCACCGGTCTCATTGAATCCCAGAGCACTAAAGAAGCCCGGCTCTTCGGGTGATGTCCTTCGGGGCCGAGCCCTTTGCGTTCCATGATGACACGCTCTGGCGTTACAATTCCCTTCCCGCATATAATGCACCTTGCATCCTTCTCTCGGTGTTTGACCCTGAACGTCCAAGTTCTGAAAAACCCTGTCCAGCCTCAAACAATAACGCACTTTCGAATTTTCCAAAGCGCCACCTCGCGGAGATTTTCCCCGACGAGGCCTAGTGATGTACGCCTGCCGGAAGACCCGAGCCCGTGCAGAAAAGGTTTCCTAGGCGAGAGGGGAAAGGGGGTGCGAGTGCATATATGCAAAACAGCTGGAACGCATTCTGCGCCGCTTGAGCTGCTGGTCTGCGGTGTGAGGCTATAGAGCGCGGGCCCGGAAGCGCCCGCGCTAGCGAGTTCACAAAGAAGCTGATATACGTCGCCGGCGATTTACGGCCGGCAACAGCTGCCGCGGGCGCCTGCGTCTGCAAAGGAACGGGATGCGAGCAGCGGTCCCGCGAAAACGGACACGCACATCGCGCGACTCGTGGGCGCACCGTCTGTAATATAGGCACAGAGCGGTGCACAGGGAGGCGCTCCGGTCGGCTAGAGTCAGAGCCGTTTATATATGCTGAGAGTTTGGCCTTCTGAAGGAGATTTTGACAGTCTGGCAACCACAGAAGCGTAGTCTGACAACTGGGGGACGACTACTTCCGTCCGCCATTTTGGGGCTCTGACCCATAGGAACTATATGCGATTTCGCAGGAATAAAGAACAGGAAGAAGTAATGCCATCTTGTGTTATCGCGAAATCCGCTGGTTCTAGCTGGCAACAAGCTCCGCCCATTGGCCAAACTCTCTCAGTGTAGACGGCTCTGGCTAGAGTGAGCTAGAGAACATCTAGTAGACAGCCTTGGGTAGTAACTATGGGGCTGGGTGTCGACGAAAAGTTTTATCCGGATTAATCGCTATCCTTCAATCGATTAGAGTTGGTTGCGTTGACCTTCAGGGACATCTAGAAAAGCGTCAAACTACACATTTCATTTTGACTATTTCTTGCTATGTCGAGAATGGCTCAGTGCACGAGTCTGTTTAAAAGACAGATTACCGCAGTCCACAAAAACGAAAGCCTAAAAACATCGGGCAACCAATTTTACAAAGTACATTTTTCTACAGTAATGTTCAAACCTTATTATAATCACTCTGGATGGCAATCATAGAAAATGCTAGAATAGTTTACGATGTAATACAACACTGCTGACTCTTAAAATGAATAAATGCGCACCAAGTATAGTAAAGCAGGCATTCTTGCATATTTCCTCGAAATCGCTAACTTGGAGCGCAACTTATCAACCTGTTAATTTTGTTTTATCTCGATAAAAGCATTAATATATAAGTCGGAAATAGAATCCATAAATCGCCCAGCGCTAGTTGCAACGCGTTACTGTGAGTCGGTAACTTTTTTTTATTAACTTTTAATTGTAATGGGTTACGTTTTCGAAATGTAACTTGTAACTGTGGTTCATTAGGCTATTACATTTTCTGAACTAACGATGCTAGCAACGATGTTACTTTGGTTGTTACCTCTCACAGTTTCTTGGGGACTAAGAAATTAATGAACGAGTACAATATCCTTTACTTGTATTTTCCACATGGCGTTTTCCGACATTACAAGTCACGGTTGTTGAGCACTCGCAGGGATATGTTCCCAATCAAGCGAGAAAACCTTTCGGACGATTGCGAGAAGCAACTGCTGCTTGGTTACAATATGGAACAATACGCGTGCGTTCCTTGTAACAACAAAAAAATCATAAATAAACTAATACCCCCCCCCCCACGGTGTGTGCCCAACCGACCAGCAGAACTCAAGGACGGGGCGGGGGGGGGGGCGCCTGTCTTGAGTTCTGCTGGTCGGTTGGGCACACACCGTGGGGCTTTGGAGGTACTTCAGATCTTACAAAAAGTAGGAACCGTTTTAACATTTTTATGGAATCGTTAAAATATAAAATTTTATTGCCATAGTTCTTTTCTTTTTTACCTTGCGTTAAATGTTTTTTTTTTTCATGCAAAAAATTTAAATTTTGAATTTTCGGGTTTGCCTGTAAACGTTGCCACTGGTCATCCGTCGTGCTGGCCGTTCTACGGGCCAACACCAAACAAAAAGCTGGCAACTTTAGAAACACGCATGCGCGAATGCTCGAAGAGACTTCTTTTTGTATGTTTTTGGTATTTGGTTAGGGCTGTTTTATGTTCACTCCCTTTCCCTCAGTGTCGTGAAAGGTGTTTCATGTTTTGAGCTGTGTAAGCTCTCTCAGTACAGGGTCTCTAAGAATAATCTGAGAGTGCAGCCACAATTCCGTCATCAAAACAAATCACTCTGGCAACAGTGATCCGTACCCCCATTTTCTACCACGAAGATGGAGAGACGGTGCTTCATCTGACCAGATTGGAAATGTGTGATTCATGCAGTGATGCGAAGAACAAGCTAGTGGAAGGCCTCTGGCATAGTAAAAATAATCCCAGTGCGATTTGTATGTAGTACCTTCAATTTGCACGTGCTGTTTTCTGGACTGGATTCGATTGGATTTTGGTACTGTCCGTAACACTTTCGTTGTAAACACCTAAAAGACGAAACGGCGATTTCACGCGATGAAACTGAGCTGAGTCAGTGAAGGGGCGAGCGCCGCCGTGAATTACGTAGGTATTTCTGACAGGAGTAACCCACCAAAGAAGTTTTTTTACTTCGTTTTGCTAACACAATAATTTCATCTAATGTGCACATAGTATACTAAAAAAAGCAACAAAAAAAAACTCGGAATTATTGAAAAAATTGTCAAGGTGCAGGCGAGCTGGTGCATGTTGATCACGATGTTAAAATCCTGAGACTGGGAAGGAAAATTGAAAGAAAAAGTGCAAGAAGACACAGAACTGTTTGTCTGTCCCCTTATATTTCTGTGTCTTCTTACACTGTTAAGTGAATGCTCGTGCTTCACAGCGATGTGGGGTTCTTTACCATGCTTCGTCAATTCCGAATTTATAAATACACTGTTAAAAGGCTTCACCTTACTGTATTATTTTTTTTCAATTGGAGATTATAGTTAGTTATTGAAATTAAAAGCTTTGTCTAGGTGGCGCAAGTCGCCGCCGGATTAGAAGGCTTCAGCCGTGTCCATCCATTCGTCCATCCATCAACTCTCGGTGTCAGGCGGCTTAACCCACAGCAACTTTGAAGCCTTGCTCCGTTCTACCGACTCTCGATCGTGTCATCGTGAGAGCCAATCATGTTATGACAGCCAACCATCTTATGACAGCCAATCATGTTACCACATTACGCCAAAGAACAAATCATATGAAGCAGAAAGCGAGAACATATATAATAGAGAGTTTAGTAGATCGTTCCGATATTTCAGGTAACGATACCCGATACCATACGAAGCATGCGCAAAGATGTCGGCGGAGTATCGGGTATAGTTATCGGAGCCATCGGAACGATCTACTAAAAGTTCCTAATAAGCCACGTCCTGCATTTCGTAATCTCTTTGTGACTACGGCCAGCGATTTCCCTACACCCCCCCCCTCCTTTGTTTTTCTGAAGGCACCCCTTAATTCGCAACGACTCCTCTATTCTCAATGCCCCCCTCTCCCACTAACCAACCCATCCACCCACCCTAAAAATTTAGACCCCCCCCCCCCCTTCCTAATTTCAATTCCTGGGAAAACTCCTGAAGTCTATGGCGTCATTTCTCGCCCGTGGGTGCTACTAGACAAGGAAACAGCAGCTCTAGATTTTTTTCTTTTCTTTTATATATACTAAGGAAGTTTTAGCTTACCGATGTCTTTACACCGAACACTTCACAAACGTAAACTTTTGTATTTCTGAAAGTCGGCCGACCAATGGCGGTCGTCTCCCAACATGTCCTTGTCCAAATACGTCACTGTTGATTGGAAGCAAGGGTGCAACGATCGCTGCAGCAGTTATCGCCATCATAAGCCCCGCGTGCGCATCCACGGCGCGTGTTCATCCAATCAGCGCGAAGCGACGAATTCGATGACAAGGCTCGTTCGACCCGATTGGTCTCTTTTGTACCCCTCCTTCCGCAAGTCCATTACAAGGTCCGGCAGGGCCGTCAATTTGTTCCGCTCTTGAGTTCATCAGTGGGCGGATGAGCCGCCATTTTATTTTTAGGCGATAGGGACGGGCACGTCTTTGGCATCCGTATCCAGGAGCGTGTTTGGTGTAGACCTCGTCCACGTCAGGTTGTTCCTCCGGGACGGTGTGTATATATATAGCGTCTGGTATAGCGCATGTCACCCAACTGTCTTCGAGGTTCCCAGGACTGACAGCGAGGAGATACCAGTAGCCTTTATACACGCGCGTGCAAGCCGAGTAAGTTTCCGTTCGCCCTGGAGAGCTGCAGTTGCGATGGCCTGTAGGCCCGCTAACAAGCGGCCATATATACCGGCGCATCCAAATACGGCACGTCCAGTCAGTTCCAAGACGAGTTTCGGCGGAGGCATCTATACGGATGACAAGATTAAGAAAAGCAAAAAGAAACGGCTCTCTTTCTCCTTCTCACGCTGTCACGGCGCGGCATTTATGCAGCGAGCGAGGCAAGCCGTCGGGTTTTTAGTCCTAGCATGAGGTAGCAGACGACAGGCGAAGCAGACGATTGGGCTTCCTCCGACGCGGCGACGCCGCCGCCGCCGCCGCCACCGAAACGGCGCGGCGCTGCGCGGCGGTTGAAAACGGAACTAGCGCTTTGCAAGTTTCGTTTCGAGTTTTGGCTCTTTGTTTTCGAGCTGCCTCGTCGTTTCTTCTTCGCGTGTGTCTGTGCTTGTGTGTAGTATGAGGCGCCCCCTCGTCTGCTTCTGGGACCGGCGAGCTTTTGAGAGCCTGTTTGCTTTGATTGGACAGGAAAAGCGCGTCCGAGCGCGCCGAGTATTATGTGTGCGGCTTTGCATGGGTCCCAGACGACATCGTCCGGATACGAAGGTGTAGGTAGGCATCTACGAATGGATATATACAGACAAACAGTATACCCGTCGTCTGCTTACCCGGTGCCTCACCCCAAAAACAAAAACGGTTGAAAGGTGAAAAGGCGCACTGCGGCGTAAAGCGGAACTTATACGCCACCATGTTTTTTATTTTTATTTTATTTTTTAATTCTTTGTTTGAGCGCAATTGTAAGCTTTCGGTTTTGCTCCGTTGTCAAAGTTGTCGAATGTTTTGTTGGTTTGCCGGGCGATCGAATGACCGACGGGGGTTCGGGTGTGTGTACCGCTCCTGGAACGGCATCGAGAGATGACATGGCGCTTTTTGGTTCTTATCTCGCGGTGCCAGTGACTTGTGCTGTTCGCCTGGCTTTTCATATCGACTGTGATGGGCGGCTGCCGGATTTCTTTTGCGGACGCGGTGTGCTTTAATCGTCATCCGGAGTCCTTTGGTTTTCGAAGCATGGGGCAGTCTTACCTATGGGGACGAGTCTCGTACAAGGTAGCGTCTGCTGCGCCGACGGTAGCCGCAATCCTCATGGTGTGGAGTCGCATCAAGTGGATCTCCTAAGGAAACCTTAGAAGAGTAATGAACTCCACTAGTTCTTAGTTAATCCTTCATTTTCTGAGGACACATTCTAAGGACACCTTAGAAGTGTCACCAATTGCACAAGTTCTTAATTAGCTTTTACTCTTGAGAGGGTATCTTAAGGCACCTTCTGAGGGCTCCTAAGAAGGGACACCAATTGCACTGGTTCTTAACTAGTTACTAATCTACTATGGGCACCTTAGAAGAGTCGTGAATTGCACTTGTTTCTAGTTAGTTTCGCAATCCTGTGGGGCCGCCCGAGAAAAGTCACGAATTGCACAAATGTCTTAACTAGTGCAATTTATTGGACCACATATGTCAGCGTGCTAACCATTCATGTAGGAAGTTCTAAAAACAATTGATGACAGTATTTTTTTATGTTTTTATTTTTTACATGGACTGTTTTTCACTGAAGTCTTCACACCTTAGCAATTTGTACGTCCGCAAGTATAGTCCAAAGCCGTAATAAACCACGTTTTAAGGTACTCTTTAAACCTGTCCCAATTTCCAGTCATCAATTCCGGCTCGGAACCTCGTGTAGCGCTGGCAGCTCAGCGTACCAGGTTGTGACGGTGACATGTGACGGTGTTGCCAGCTTGCCAGTCAACACCGTCCCACGGACTGTAACTTTCCCGTGTGCAAAATATTAAGTGAATTGCTCGTGCTTCGCACCGATGTGGGGGTCTTTACATTGCTCCGTTAATTCCGAATTTAGAAATATACTGTTAAAAAGCTTCACCTTGCTTTTTTTTTTATTGGAGATTACTTAGTTATTGAAATTAAAAGCTTTGTCTAGGTGACGCAAACCGCCGCCCGATTAGAAGGCTTCAGCCGTGTCCATCCATTCGTTCATCCATCAACTCTCGGTGTCAGGCGGCTTAACCCAAAGCAACTTTGAAGCCTTGCTCCGTTCTAACCGTTCTAACAACGAACGAAGCGCAGCTCTGTGTAGGAACGCCAATGAGGATATATCTCAATGGCAACACCATGCTTGACCGCATATTACGTGCGCATTCATCATACAAGGCAAGTCTAAAGATGGCCCTACGTTCGGAATCGCCGAAGCGGCGCGCTCTCTCGTAATATATCCTTTGTCCGGCAGAGAGCGCCTAATGACTCCCCAAAAATGGCTCCGCGGTTATGCGGCCGAGGCGGTATAGTATACCTCCCTCTATTACTTTATAATGCTTCTTTTTCTTCTTCTTTTTTTTTGTACTATTCTTTTTTTTTTGGGGGGGGGGGGGGGGGATGTTATAGTACATTCCTTATTTGAAACTGATTTATTCGTCCTATCATAAAATGCGGAGAGTACAAGAGCGCACAACGTAGAAGTTGAGGCTTCAGCGCAGTTTCATCCTCGGCACGGTCTTGCTTTGTGTCCGCTTACACTTCCTGCAAGAAAAAACAAGGAAGAAAGAAAAAGGAAACCTTAGCGTGTGCTCTATGAGTTGTCGTAACGAATGAAAATATGCGCGCCATTTATATTTAGCAGAAGCGTGCACGCTGAGGCTGACGATTTCTTTTGTGTTTTGTTCTTTTTCGGTGTATTTTTCTTTTTATTCTATCGCGCGTAACGGATCATTTTAAAAACTGGAGCGTTGCACAGCTTGCAGGCGTATACGCGGTGTCTGAAGACGATCTTGTTTCTTGTTTTTGTTTTCACGTATAGTTTTAAGCGTTATTTCACATGGCGAGGATTGAGCTGCATATACGAACACATTCAGATATAATCACATCGGTTTTATCTTTATGTGTGTGTGTGCGTGTGTGCAAGTTATAAGTAACGCGTCCATGCTTATGCGTGAAGAAAACGTCATGCGCTCATACAACATACAAAAGACCAGAGTTGTATGACGTCAGAGAGTGTATAGTTGGTGCATATACACCAGTCCAAATGTATCGAACCTGGTCGAGCTTGAACCTCGGCTGATTCGTGACATACCTTGAAATAACACCTTTCGACGGCGTGGCAAAGGAACTAGCAAGATGGCGAGAAAAAGAGAGAGAGAGGGGGAGAGAAAAGAAATAAGTACTCCCAGTGCTCTCGCGTTGTTTTTTATTGGTCTTACACTATTTACTGGAGTACGTTTTTCCCAGCCGCTTTTTGTTGCTGTTACTGCTGGAGACTGTTACGGCTATGTTGCTGCTGTCTCGACTTTATATCGTTTTTTTTTCTTCTTTGCGATTATTTCTGTTTGTGTCTAAAAGACGCCGCATTTTGAGGAATTATTTTTAGAGCGTTTAAGAAAATCGCAACATCGCCGCGGGGCAAGCTTGCGCTCGAGCGAACACGAACTTCAGTTCCTGTCCCTTTTATATTCTCCTTTCTCTCTTTATCTTTTTTTTTTTTTTGCATTTAGGGGGAGGGTAGAGGGAGAAGCGGACAGAGTGTAAGGCCATAACGGTGGAAGGTCTTTTGTTACGTTGTGTAATGTACCACGTATACGCTCGCCGGGTAATGACTTTGGAAGTTGCTAAATGGTTGCTCGACCGTTTTTGAGGTTATCCGGTTTCAAATTGTTTCTTTTTATGTTTTGTCTTTCTTTCTCAGTTTCGCCTCCTAGCTATCTCTCTCTCTCCCTCTGTTTCTCGCTATTCCGTAATCTTGGAGCGCGCTAACGTAGTTTTCGAGTCATTTGTCTTCGAGCAACGTTTTGTATTTATTTTTACTCGTAACACTTTTTAATGCTTCTATATATTTCGTTAATTTAACAATCGCTATTATTCACGGCGTTCGACCACTGGGTACGCGTATGTTTGCCTAGCTGGGGAAAGAAATGCTCGTAGCAGTGTGTCAAACAGACGGCACACGACACTGCTGCCTATAGATTGTATCTTGTTGAAGCTATAGCGGTGCGCCAAAGCGCGACCGGCTCCAAATAACTGTTGCGCAGCTTAAACAACAACAAAAAACTAAATGACATATAGACATCGTTACTTTAGAGTGTAGACAACGCGGTTACCGTTTGCAAATAATTAACACGTTTGCTTTCTGAGTCAATCGTTTTCTCTCCTTGACTCTTTTCAACGCTTTCCTCGCGCTTATTTTTTTTTCTTGATTTATATTTATTTTGACAGTACTTAGTACTCCAACTTCATGGCAAAGTTTTATGTTTCGGCCGCGCGGCGTTGCGAATATGTAATGCTTTTGCAAACAAACGGCTATTCTTTTCTTTTCTTTTTTTACAATTTTTGTTTTGTTAGTCTATAGTGCAATTTACGTTTCGTTCAATGGTACGAACGCGTGAACGCAGTTAATTTGTAAACATTCGGTGAATCACGCGGTCAAAACATGCAGGCGTGGAAGTAGACCGCACATACGTTTCGTGTGGGTCGCCGCTACTACTGTCCAGTAGTGTGTCGCAACTCGCAATTAGGTTTTGGTCACGTACCTTTTATGGAAAGCATGTCACGCCTCAGATTGGGGGCCGCTACAAGTGTCCATACATTTTGTCACATGTAGCCTCGTGCTCTCCTATATATAGTTCGCAAACTGTACCATCTTGTCACACAAGACTCACCTGGGTGGCGTTGTCAACGAACGTCGAAACGTTTTTTTTTTTTTGAGAAGGTAATTTCTTAGCTGAGTCAAAGCATGCAGAAGCAGCAGCAGCTTTCATCTAAGAATCGTGATGACGCTCACAGCACGCGAAAGTTGTCTATTAAAAGCGTACTCAACCGAATACAAGAGCACACACACGTAACGGAGCCTCGTGAACACACCGAGCCATACACTTGACACTCCCTTCCAAAAATAATATTTAAAAAAAAAACGTGCTAAATAAATAAACACCGGTCACACAACTCCGGTTCCGGTGTATACCGCAACAAAACCCCCCTCGGGGGCACAAAGAACACCCCTTGTTAGAGACACACCGTCCCATCCGAGGCGTGAAGAGAACATCACCGCACGACGACGGAAAGCGACGACACGAAATTCCGCTGAGTCAGCGTTATGCAGGCAGCGGGAGGCGCGCGGGGTCCCTCGTATATCAATGAAACGTACTGTTGGCAGCGTTCGCTCGCCGCTATATAGTATTCCGAAGCTAGCTCATTGTGAGACGACCCTCTTTATAAGCGTATACCCGTGAGCTTTCACCATCGTTGCATTGTTTCTTTCTTTATTATTTTTTTTTCGGAGCAACGCGCGGAAGAGTGTTCGAAAAACAAAGAGCCAATTACGACCGCCGAGGCGGCCATTGTGAAGGAGCGCTATAACATCGTGGGAAAGGAACAGAGATGTGTGGACGTGTGTCTGTGTGTGCGGTGGTGTTGCGGTCTTGTGGATGGGTGGGCGGTTGGGTGTTCTTCCTGCTGGGAAAGGAAAGGGGGGGGGTATTTTTAAGTGCATGTATGCGCATATAATCGTCGTTATACAATAGGGTTCCTTGAAACACAAGGTTTGAGCTTTTTAAAAGTCGTACACCTTTTTTTGCGCGGAAGATGGAGAGGGTGTGAAGGGTTCCTTGTGGTCCTTCCGGTGCACGCCTTGCAAAAAACTTCTAAACGATTTTTTGTCGCTTTTTTTTTGTTTAAGCTTTTTACGGTGATTGAGCCAGTAACGCAGTATAATTGTTCGTGTTTTTGTTTTAGGCTTTGCAAGTCAAAGCTATAAAGTTTGGGGTAAATTAGCTTTCGTTGATGCGATACTCCCCGATCGTCTCTTACCACGAGCTTCAGGTCTTGCCGTCTTGTTTCCTCGTGTGTGTGCTTTGTTTCGTCTACTGCCTGGTCATTATTCAAACTGCACGAAGAAATTCATACGCATCATATTTCTATGCTTAGGTAGTCCCCACGTAAAACCTGGATGATTCCATCTGATCCACATGCTACATATTCCCACACAAAAACTGGATGACGTCATTTGATCCATTCGTCCCGACATAAAAACTGGATGATTGGTCAATATGATTACATAGCTCCTGCATAAAAACTGGATTATTTCATACTGGTCAATATGCTTACATAATCCCCCCCCCCAAAAAAAAAAAAAGAAAAAGAAAACTTTATGATTGAGATGCTTGCATGCTCTCCACATAAAAGCTGGATGATGTTATTTGATCTGTTAGGTTCTAAATAACAACTGGATGATTTCATACTGTTCCGTACGCTTACATATAGTCCCGGCGTAACAACTGGATGATCTCATACTGGTCTATGCAAATACATAGCCCGCAAATAAAAAAAATTAGATGATTTCATTGCAGATGATTAGATGCACACACTAAAACAAAAACAAAAAACCACACACAAAAAAGGGAGGACTGATCTATTAATATGTCTTTTGAATGCTCGGCGAAGCGGCTGCTCCTCGGATCGGAAGGGCGACAACACCGGTCGGAAGCCGCCGAGGCGTGCAGCCCGAGGCGCGAATTAAAAAACACAGAGTAAGCCGTCGGTTGTCGCCGTTGGCGTCCCCGCCAGAGTCGGCGAACGTGACACACGGGTAGGCTACGCGCGCGAAGACGCCGCGCGATGAGCTCCGGTCTTTGTGCCGTCGAGATGGATGACCGGACTCTCTCTCGCATGTGCGCGGCCGGCGTCGAGGGACGCGCTTCGCCTAATTGTCGGCTGGTTGAACCAGCTGAGCGCGGGTTTTCAAAAGCGACACCCTCCTCCTCTCAATTTGTTAAAAAAAGACAAAAAAAAACAACTTAAGTGGCGTTTGTTTTTCGCATGACGCGCTCCCTTGCGCGTAAACTGTTTCCACGCTTCCAGTGCTCATATATAGAGTCGGTGAAAAAACTAAAACCGGAGCGCCGAGTTCTGATTGGTTACGAATGGAGGATAGTGGGTAGACCTGAAGGCAGCTTGCTTTGAGGTGTACCCCCTATCCTTCAATCAGAGCCAATCAGAGCTCGGTGTCTCTCTGACGTCACCACAACCCCTGTGCAGAAGCAGACGAACTTGCTCTCCGCGTTGGTTATTTGATTTGTGACATTTTGAATCGGTATTGTTGGCCCTGTTCCGTTTCCTGCTCTGTGTACGTGTTCGACGTTTCCCACTCCAAGTTTGTAACCGGTTCAGCTTCGCGCCGGGGTGTGTCCACCGACCCCTATTTCCGTAAAATATTCCAGCGACAAATTTCTTCAAACGTTGAAAAACGTATTCGAGAGTACAAGATAGTGTGAAATGTAATTAAGATAGAGTAGCAAACATTCTCGATAAAACGTATTTGCAAGACATCAAATCACTATAAAAAGTAATTGCAATAGACCATTTGCTGTCTTACCCAAGCCTCAAGGAGAATGCAGGGATTGGTGTTCCACGCGCCACACGCGCACGCCTTTCCTGTATAAATGATTTGAAGTAAATAACCAAAAGAAAGCATTGACGAACGCGCGTGCAGATGCCATTTGTTTTAGGTTTTGCTTTGGAAAAGTTACTACTGCTGAGGCCAGCACGTGCGGCGCGTGGAACACCAATCCCTGCATTCTCCTTGATGCTTGGGTAAGACAGCAATAGGTCTATACAGTATTTTGAGTCGTGCATTCGAGATGGGCGCACGTCTTGAACCAGTCTTCTTTACACGTTCACTCTAATCAGCTTACATCCTACAGAACTGCCTCGAGTGGCTGTCTATATCGGCGAGGCGCCGAAACACAGTGCATCATACACGATTGAGCCGTTGGGGATCCAACGGCCCTGTCAACCAACCGGGCGTCATCGTCACCCGTTGAGAGGCTTAGCTGCGCCTGACCCGGGGACGCCGTGCGTATGCGAAAGCAGCGCTCCGGTTCGGGGGCCGATTGAGTTGTCGCAGTTGGCTCGGGACACGAACCGCCTCCTGTTGATCGTAAATCGGGTGCCCCTGTCGTCTACGCATGGAGGAACTCGCAGCTGCAAACCGCGCGAACGCCGCGTCCAAGCCGCGGAACTGGTGTATGCACTACAGAAAGTATATACCGGGTGTTTGGAAGAAAAGGGTGCCGTATTTTTCTCACCGCAGAAATAAACTACGCATCGTCGAACGTTCAGTCTCGGCCCAAACGTAGCGCTAGCTGTCCGAATGAGATGCCAGAAGTTTCAGAGCTTAGCTTCGTCCGATTAAAAAGTTATAAACATTTCATGTGGAAATTTTCAATGAGAACGCCCGTTCTGTGTATATGCCATGCATTCACGGACGTCGCTGGCCTCAATTTTTATCATTTAAAATTTTCGAAACATCGTTTGTACCTTTTTTAATCAGATAACGGAAATTTCCAAACCATTTGCATCTGCTCCCGGGCGTTAGAGCTATATTTGGACGGAGATTGAGCGCTTGGCGATGTGTAGAATATTTTTTTCCCCTCTAAGAAAAACACGGTTCTTTCTTCTCCCAAACGCTCGGCAGAGTGCCACTGAAATACAATTAGCTATACGGCGTTCGGCGAGGACGCGCTACATAGAAAACGAGGGGAACGTCACCTCGTGTATTCGATGAATAACGCATGAACCAACTCACACCGGCGCTATTTGTTTTGTGCTTACGTGAGGAAGATCGATTCCATTTCCGTCTAGAACTATGCGCACCACGCTTACTCTGTACCCTCGATGTACAAAACTCTTCGGAAATTGAGTTTAGATATGGTCCCGTTTATGGGAAATTTGAACCTCATCCCTACTTTCTTGGACATGCATGAACGCCTCGCCAAATGCACTGAAATGAGAATTTCAACCGAACAGCAATTAACAAACATCGCAATGTTCCCCGGGAATATTTTAGACGACAGTCATAAAATATGAATAAGCAGTAATTCAACTTTGGGGCGCGTATAGTTTCTTATATTCCACGGCTCTATACCATTTCTTTGTCATTGAACTATTCCACGGCTCTACAATTTCTCTGCATTGAATCCTATGCGGACCGCAAGTTTGTCTGTTTCTTTTGCAGGGGTTGTGCTGGCGTCAGAATGCCGAGCTCTGATTGGCTCTGACTGGAAGGGTAGTGGGTAGGCCTCAAGGCAGCTTGCTTTGAGGTCTACCCACTATCCTTCAATCGCGAGCCAATCAGAGCTCGGCATTTTGATGCCACCACAACCCCTGCAAAGAAGCAGACGTCTTGCTCTGCGCATAGGCCACATTCAAATCAAAATGAACAATTTTTGCTTCTCTCGTGAAAAGATCGTAATATTCCCGAGGACTGTAATTGCCTGTGTAAATATCATAGAATGCAAATTCATTAAAATTTTATTTCATTAAAACTTTTTATTCCACAGAGTGACCCAGAGAGTTGGCCATGTCGAACACACTACATTGATAGTCGGTTTGAACAAGCACCTGTTGATGTATAAAAAAAAAAAAAGCGACATTAAAGCAAGTCTTAATTTGACAAGGATGTTGCGAGTTTCTACGTCAGTGAAGTGCCGGTCGATAGAGGTCGTTCGTAATGACTGGAAAATAAAGCGGTTAATTGGAAATGCGCCAACGCTGTTTGACTTTTAGACCTCTGTTTGTAGGCTCTGTGAGGATATAAGTGACCTGTTTATTTTTATATTTTTCCCTAATTCGTTCCGT
>JAZHYW010007986.1:0-67500 GCA_037355805.1 Ixodes ricinus | reverse complement strand
AAACTGAATTGCACTGTTAAATGCCAATGCAATCTTCATAAAATAAGAATTATAGTTATATACTAAGGTATAATTAAATTGCAAGACGGAAAACTTTCAATTTTTAATTGCTAACGGTCAAATATCAATTCTATGTTGTTTGCCCGTTTCTTTTTTTATCTTTTTGTTTTATGGTTTATAAGCATGTTCATTTCCAGGTGAAGAACAAATGCTATTCAAGGAGGCAGGAGTTTAGAAATTATTCGCTCTGGTCAATGCACTTCCGGAAGTGCTTCCAGCGAGAGTCATTCCGCCGCCATGTTTGGGCTGAACTTGCATATACATCTGACACATTGTCGGTGCCGTCAACGGACCCGACTTGAAAATGCGGGACACGTCACGACTTCCTGAAGTCGATTCCTTGCCATCGCATAAATTGAGAAGTCGGAGATCGGGATGACACGAACAGTTTCCCAGCTAGACGTCGCTTGTAGAGTTGACAGTTTGGGGGAGAGAACTTCCTGATGGAAGCCGTGGAACTAATCGTCGTATCTGTGATGGCAAGTCTCGAAGTTATCTAAGCGAACGCGTATACTCATAGGCATGCGCAGGATTTTTCATAGGGGGGGCGAGGTTTCCCCAGGGCGCCCGCCCCCCCCTCCCCGTCGGTGTTCCATGCCGCTCGAAAGAAACCATACCGCCGGCACAGTCGCGCCTCGAGTACGGGCCAACTTTGCGCCCCCCCCTAGATGATTAGAGAGCGCGGCCGCCCCCCTGCCCCCCCCAGCCTGCGCTACGTGCCTGACGCGTATACTATACAAGAATGAGCATGCAGTATTTGAAATACGTATTTAAAATACTTCGTGTATTTCGTATTTCATTACACATTAAAGAACGTATTTGTCAATTGTATTTAAATACTTAAGATTGAGTATTTCAAATACATGTATATCAAAGACAACCCCAAATACAATTTTGGTCACTGCTCTTCGCAATCAAATGTACCAGTGAGCGCTCTTCGCGAAGGGAGTCATGGCCAAAGAGCATGAAACTTGCTGCGGCTTGCGCAGAATAAACATTAAAAAAAGGCAGAGTAATACAAAGAATATAAGGGGACTGAGTACAATTATTGCCTATTTGGTTGGGTGATGACATTCTTTAAACACGTTTAATTATTGACATTGAAGAAAAAAAGGTTTTGATGCATCAACTCAGATCTTTTAAATTAATCTTACACTGAATACATTGTTTTTCCTAATGCTGTATCCGCCAATGAAGTTATGACAAACACATTTTATCTTTAGAGCTGCAAGATTATTTTTAAGTAAGTTGACTCTTATTTTATATATTAATCGTAGTATTTCGTATTTGTATTTCAACACATTTTTTGAAGTATTTTCCCCATCGCTGAACTATATGCGAAACAGTTTTGAGGAAAGAATGTTCTTTTTTTAAATATTATTTTGCAACCAAATTACATGAAAACTCAATACGACCACATCACTGGAATTCTAAAAACTCACATTATTTACAATAAAATTCAAGTGGTTAAACATACGAACGACGGGAAAGGCTCTGCCCACAAAAGAGCAACACCCAGCTGATTGTTCAACACGTCTATGCACATTTTGGCGTTATGAAGAGTTTTCACTTTGTGTGTGCAAAACCCTCTGACGGACTCTATAATTCCTTTCTGTGACGACATAAAAAAGTGCGTTCGTACCAAGGGGCGTAGTGATGCCATTTCAATGCGAGTTCAGGGGTGGAGTCTCAACCTGTTGCAACAGCATATTTTTACAACTAAAAAACTCTGAATGAAATTGAAAAAAAAAATGATTAGGAAAACAAATGTGGTTGCACTGTGGCATGGCCCGACAAGGAAGAAGAATTATCACGTATTACTGAGCCCTTCTTTCTCCAGCTAGATTTCGAGTCATCCCCACTTTCGAAGTTCGAAAAACCTCCGCCAGTCGGCGCCTCCAACACTTCTTAGCACATTGTCGTGGACAATCGTAGACGAATGCTTGTGCTTAGCGGCTATATGAGATTTTTCGCCCTTCTCCATTAAATCAAAATTTAATCGGATGGTTAGTATATTGTTGGATTTATAAGCTTTGGCTAGATGGCGCAAGCGCCACCTGATTAAAATGATATCAGCCGCATCTATCCATTCATCCATCCGCGCATATTGCATCGTTCCCAGATTCAAACAGTTAAAATTAGGATTGGGTTTTCTTGGACATTGGACGCATCAGTGACTTAAATTACTTCACACCTTCGGGTTTAAAGTGTTGTTTTCGAGCAACCTCGAAGTACCGGGCAATTCGTACAAGGTCGATTGCTTCTGCAAACATGGCATGATTAGGTGTTACCGTCTCTTATCGCGTTTTTTTCTTTATCATTTTAGGCGCGCCGCGCTTGAACCTTTTGTTTGCACGAAGTCGAAGGACGATTACTTTAGTTCGTTTTAGCCGCTGTTTACTTTGCTTCGGGGAGTTTGACCGGACTAACTTTTTCGCTCGCGCGGTAGCCTGTAATTGCTTTCATCCATCAACATCTCCGACTCGCGGGGCGGGAGTTTTCTGGAAACATTGGGTGACTTTGTAATCGAGCGGTTTTCTTTCTCGGCGCCGCGCGCGAGGCTTTGAAGTCCCTGCGTTTTTCGATTCCCTCAGTTCAGCATTGGTATAAGTAAAGAAGGATCACAACTCCTTTGACTCGTTTTAGGCTTCGGTCATTTGAAGAGTTTGTGTCTATTGCCAAACTAGACTGCGTTCTGGCAGTTCTTTTGGCGTTTGCAAGTACGGCCTCTGGGCTCCGTCATATTAATGCTGATGTGCGCAGATGGACTGACATTGAAGCCTTGCTAAGCGTGCCCACAATGGTCAGACGCACCCAAGCAGAAAGCATTTTTTAATCCATAGTGGACAGACTAACATCTGCAGCCTGACTCCTTGCAGATGTGCATAGCTTCTTGTAACTGTCCAAAAGCTTCTCTGCGTATTCGCCGTTTTTTTCAAAGAAGTTTTCTATAGCGCTACAAAGGAAGAACTATGAAGTCAGACATCTCGGAATCTTGTAATACTCCTAAACTTTTGCGTAACCCTAAGGTTCCACAACCCTGAGGTTGCGCAAGTTTGAAAGTTGCACTACACCCCTGTACGTTGCACAGCGCCGGCGCTGCATAACGTTGGTGTGGTCACCACTGCATGCATAAGTTGCAAACATATGGCTTCATAATTTTACAAAAAAAGAAAATTCTTCATTGTGTATTTTAGTGATTCTTGTGCGTATAGTTGCACTTCCTTCTACCAGTCTCTCTTTTTTTTTTTTTTGGTGGGGGGGGGGGGGGGGTATTTACGTTTTAAATTAGCTGTTTCTTAAATAGTTCGAGTCCACGAAACATGCTTCATTTTAGTGGGCCAGAACTGACAACAAGCTGACAACATAAACAAGACAAAACAGAAATTCTTACACCTTTTTGTTCAATCCTTTCCTTTCTCTTCAACTTTCCATCTCTCAACAATACGCTTATGTTCTTCGACCGCCGAAAATGGAAATGAAATTTATTTCCATTGTAATTGGGATATATTTGCAATCAAGCTTTACAGTCACTATCTCAATCAGTAAGTATATGTCCAGGCTCGTCAGCGCGCTTGAGTATTTATCTTTCTTGGTCTGATCATGCCAGACAACAAACAGCTCCTCATCCATATTCGACAAAAAGAAAGAAAATGTGAAGAGGGGTACTTTATCGATCGTCATTAAGGAAAAAAATATAATATCGTCGACGTGACTTTATGTATCCTTTCAGCTTCGTTCATAAAAGTAACGCTGCCTTTATTGACACGACCTTTTCGCATACTCAACCTTTCGTTCGTTAAAAAAAAAAGTGGTTGCATATTTTATGTTTTTAGTTCACATATGTCTGCAATAAAGACAATGGCCCACGCGCCTGCGCGTCGTTCAGCAGAATGCTGCTGGTTACACGAGAACCCGTGCCATAGCCTCCTCTATACACACAAAGCCTGGCAGTTCGACGACGGAGCCATAGAGTGCGCGGTCGCAGATTTTGAGCGCGAGGATCTGGTAGCATAGAGCATCAAAGAGCCATTTCTCGGGGAACCTGGACGTCAGCGCACAGCTTTTGCAGCGGCGAGGACCCGAAATTCACTTATTCGCTCGGGAGAAGTGTGTTTCGGCGTCTCGCCGCAGCTTGGCGCCAGTCACGTGGCTCTCCTCTCATCCGTTGTCTGCAGCTCCACCTTTTCCATTTCGGCGGCCGCTTCTCGTAGCATACATTTGTCGCTTATTTGACTGAAATACAAATATTACTCAGCATGCTTTAACAATGTTTGATTTCTGGCATCTCGTCAGATTTGTTTTTAATCGGTCCCTGCAGGCATTTATTTTGTGTAGGTACACGCGACGCTCTAGCAGATTAGATGGGTTACTAACAACTCGAAGTTTTTTTGTTTATCTAACCCAGCATGAACGCAGCAGAGCCCCGGTTAGAGAGACAAATACCGTACGCTCTTCCGCTATTCTGGCCGCTTACAACGCGCAAGATGATGACGTCAATCGCGGCACATTTATTTGAAAGCGTGTGCGTCGCTTGACCCGCGTAGAATAGCCAGCTCGCGTTGAAGCCGCGTTCTATGCAGGCAGACGGCGGACCAGGAACACATCTTTTATTCTCGCAGATGCGCGGAGTCGTAAATTTATCACGACACCTTTGCGCATGCTCAGAAAGCAGCCCGTAACCGCCGCGCTCGAGCGTAAACAGCCCTCGCTCCACTGCGCAGCACGAGATGGCGCGACGCACGCTGCTCCGGTCGCTCCGCGGGTTACCACGGCGTCGGCAACCCTGACAAATAAAGTCGCCATGTTTTTCTTGTTTACATGGAGGGCCATGATGCCCCGAAAGCATACTTGAGTTGTTTGTTCCATAACTACTACGCCCTGAATGACTGGAAGCATGACCCGGTCGTCACGTTTATTTCATTACGATGCTCCGATTGGTTGAAAGCATGACCCGGTTGCCACGTTTATTTCGTTACTATAGCTGGGATTTGGTTGAAAGCGTGGCCAGGCCATCGTGTTTATTTCGTGACTTAGCTGGATTGGCTGCTAAGCATGACCGGGCCGCCGTGTTTACTTCAAAGCGAGTTGTTAATGGCTGAAACGATCACCCGATCGACATGTTTACTCGCTAAGATGCGACTGGTTAACGAACATGACACGGTCGTAATTTATCTTTTGTAGTGAGCTCTGGTTAGTTGAAAGCATGAACCGGTCGCCGCAAATGGCTGACTGGGGCATGCTTCACCTCGAAGCCACTGCAGAGGTGCTGCGTACTACATTAGAGTGTTACGCAACTGTTATCGTAACTCCTTTGGAACATACAAAACGTCCATGGGAACACGTTAGAAACGCGAGAAGGAACGAACGAAACACGAGCAACCATTCCTTTTTTGCTTTGTTTGTGATGACGTGTGCATTAGGACGTGGGTTTTAACCGAAGGTACCTTTAGTTCCACGTTCGAGGAAAAAATATCGACCGCAATAAAGAAGACTGCCAGCGTGGCGACAAGTGCAGCTGACGTGCGCAGCTGCGTGTTTCTTTTTCTCCCCGCTGACTCACATCACCTGGATGACAAACACAGTTTATGGTCTCCCGCGGTGACGTAAGACAGTCCTCGTAGGACGCTATGTGCGCATCTTATACAAGACATCTGGACCTTATACTGCGCCTGTGATGTAAGACTCTCTGTCAAAAATGTCGCTCGTTGGGGCTAAACGACACCTCCTAGTTTACAAAGACCTATGATGATGTTGGCGTCACAAAATGAAGGCCAACGCGGACGCACAGATTGCATACGGGAGTGCTGCACCAGTGTTCGGCTATACAACTATGAACCATCTACTGTTGTACTATAACCGGGGTTGTTATTAGCTAAGGTGTGCCAATCTTTGCGGCTACCATATGGCCGACGACAGGCACCACCAATATCGAGATCTAAGAAGGTAGAGAGAGCGCAAGCACGAACAGACGTTGCTCTTATGATCGAGTCACACTAGAGCGACAAACAGAAACAGACGACAGCGTCAAGCCTCAAACACACGCAGCATGCTCGCGATGGTACTTTTGGCAGGTGTTTAGTCGTTCGGTGCTCGTGAAGTAAGCACGAATGATTGCAAGCCTGCCAAAGATAGTACCCTCACGCGCATGACGCTTGGCTGTTTTGGGCCATTTCGTCCTTTATTCTACAAAGCTCTGCACAAACCGCGAAAGACTTTGGTTTGAGGCTTGTCGGGCTGGTTTCTGTCTATGTATCGCATTGACTGCTTGTGCGTCAAAGCTGCTTCGTGATGTAGCGCACGCTATCGAGGGCTCAGTGTCATGCACTTCGGGCAGTATTTGTCACGCACAGCGCTGCGGTTGCATACCCATGCTGCTTCTCCGACATGGATCGATCGAGCGCGGCTGCGGTCCGGGCATTCCAGGCTTATCACTTACAGAGGCCATCGATCGCTATATCAGACAGATCGTCTGATAGTCGAGCCTCGATAAAGCGTGCCCACGGTGCCCAGACTAGCAATTGAAGCATCCCAGCTTGCAAATGTGTAGAGATCGTTTTACCGTGAAGGTCGCTACTTTTAATTTCTGACGCAGCCGGGCTGGGGCAGCGGGGAGGCACAAATCTCTCCGTGTTGGCCAATAAATGGGCGACTTCACACCACCGTGCGTCGAGTCCGACCGCCGTGGCAACTGCTGCGGCTTGCAACGTACGGGTTGCTACGAGCAACAGCTGCGTCGGCTCCAACAAAACCGGTTGTTTACCCCGTTTTGCTGGAGCCGACGCAGCTGTTACCATGGCAACCCTCGCGCTACGCCGAACTCAACGCTATACTCTGTTCCGCCTTGCGTTGTACCGCAGGAAAGGCTACAAGCGCGAGCTCCTTGCTCGTAGGGCACATCTCGGCGGCACAAGCTCTCGTGCGTTAAGAGCAGCTCCCAACGCTATGAGGCTCGCGCTTCCAGCCTTCGCTGGCGGTACAGCATAAGGTGAAGCGGGGTGATAGTGTTTGAACCGCCATTAAACTCTTATTTGCTAAAATACGCAAACACGGAGGATGCATCGCTGCGACTCGTCGAGTGCATATGCTTCACGCGCGGTCTACATACTGAGCGACTGCCGCAGCAGAAACTGTTTCTCATAAGCTAATGAATTCTCTTATACTCTGATGCTGGCGCGAGCACGTGGTGCGTTATCACAGGAACATGCTTCTTGCGTGACTTTCTGTAATCCGGCGATATAGGTCTGTTATAGCCACTGAGAGGGGGAGAGGGAGTAAGTACACAAAGCATCTGTGTGGTTGCAGCCAACGAGACATATGATTCATTTCTATGCTTCTTATTTACTTGCGGTTATTTGTCGCTTTCTCGTTCTGTTTATGATACGATGTCGCCTAATCTCAGTCGGGTCTAGCGGAGAGATAAGTATATATGGTCTTGACGCAGTCGCTCTGGACTTCTCGTACGTTTCTTTAACTGTCGATAACTACATAGTTCTATTTGTTTCCACGGATGTTCTCGTTTACTCTACTTCTCCGGATATATCCTTCATTTTTCGTCGCCCAAAACCCGACGAACTCCAGAATTTAAGATGTCTGCATGCGGTGAATGGAAACCACGACGATCGGCGACCCGTTCATGTTGCGTTTCATGTTCGCGTTCTACGTTGCTTTCCTTCATCCCCGTGTCCGTGGCTGCGTCACACGCGCGGCGTCCGCAACGTTTTCACGCCTTCTCCGGCGCAAATGCGAAGCCCCCGGTCCTTCCCCACACTGCCGGCGGCGGACAACGATAAAGAGAGAGAGGCCAGAAAGAGGCCCTGATTTACGACAGCACGACCCGTCGCTCCGAGGAGTTCTTCCGCGACGCCGGATTGATTTAGAGACGTGTGCCACGCGCGCGCGAGGGCGACCACGTGCTGCTCGTGTGCTCCTATATGCGTACGCGCCGTCGCTGTTGTGTATACGGTGCTCCGTTCAGCCTCTATGCTGACGGCGCGGTGGAAGCTATGTAGTCACCCGTCAAACCAATCGCACATCTGTCTTTCGCCACGTGATCACGGCTCTCGCCCGTAGCCGTGCGTACAGAGAGAGGGAGAGAGAGGGGACAGGTCACGAAAGGGAGGCGGCTGATTGGTCCGGAGAGTGCGCATAGCTTCCACCGCACTGTCAGCTTAGGGGTGAACGGACAGGACCAGTTGTGTACACGGGTGCCTCGAGCGGCAGCAGCGACGGTCCGTTCCGCCTTCATGCCGGCCTGACGACTCCATTTGGAGAAAAAAGCGCCGCCGTATGTCCGCCAGCCGGGCGCCGCAAACGGCTCAATGGGAACGGCTGCGTTATTAGCTTTTTATTATTATTATTATTTTCAACCGAGCTGCGGACAAGCCCTGCTATTGCGGCTGCGGTGGGTGTCCCAGAGAGGAACTCGAACGGCGGAGCAAATAGTTACCCAATGCTGTCCCTTCTGGCGAAAAGACACAGTCACATCGCTCATACATCCTGTGTCAAGTGACGCGGAGTTTCTCCGCGGACATGATGGGAGAAATGTCTGCGGACACGCCTCAGAGCAGTGTCCGCAGACTGTCTCTTGTACGGTGCACTGACGGTGTCACCGCGGCTTGGAGTGTGCATTGCGATATGGGCTTGTCTCGGTGAAATGACTTCGCTGCAGTGTATATGTAAACACACCAGCCCTTGTATATATACTCTGTCCAGAGCCGTGATTAGACCCTTCTCCGAAATTCAATCTGGCCACCTTGATCGCAATGACCATCTGAAGAATATATGGCGTATATGCGTCGTACCATAATGTCGGCACTTCTGGTTACTGATGATGGAAGAAGATGAAAATGTATGCTCCGAAGCGGATGATGCGAGGACATTCGAGACGTTTGTACGACGCGACGCAGGAATTGAATGCAAAAAGCTGCGTAAGCGTTTATTTCTTAACACGGGTGCAGTCGACATGTTGGCGTCACATAATCGGCATTTACAACGCCTTTGATGTCTATAATGGTGTCACGGCTTCCATGTGGGTCGGTGGTTCGTCGTCCTTACCGGTTGTATATTTGTCACCGTGGTGGAAACTGAGAGATACAGAAAGGATTGTGAGGTAAAAACGTGCACATTCTCGACTGCTGTTGACTAGCGAACGTGATGTTGCACCCGGCAAAATATTACAGACTGCAGGTAAACTATCGCCATTCGTACGGTAAAAGGTAAACTGCGCTATAGGAGCCCAGACGGCACTGAATTTCGAAAAAATGTCTATTGAACAGGTTAGAAGTATTTCGGTTACTGTAATAACTTGCAATTTCGCTCCACGCGTTACAACGAAATTTCCGCAAGTAGAGCAGCCTTATAATACGTATAGATACACCTTTTAGAGTAACTTGCTCCGCTGTCAAGAAGGCGATGACAAATACAAGAATTCAGAAGGAACTTGTGCGTGTGTTCCGCCAATACACACTTAAGGAGGGATATAAACTAACACCTTTAATTCGAGCGTTTAGTTCAATGTTTATAGTGACGACATTGTTTTGGCAATTGTGTCAGATCATTCGCGTTCGACTCGAGACAGCCAGCACAATGTGCGAAGCCTATACTGCATACCGCTAAAGAGTCGATTGCGCGGATCGATTTCTTCGCTCGCTCTCAACGATTCCAGTGCCCCTTTTCTCGACGCAACATCCATCAAAACTCCCGTCCGCGCCTCTTTGCCCGCTGACGAGCTCGAATGACAACTCCATCGAACGTGCTCCGTCGATCATGATGAATCGTCTCGTCGACGAGAGATGGCGTGTGTCGTCGACAAACCTTGCGCGCGGCAGCTGCACACGGCGACGTACGGCACGAACGTCGGTTTCCTTGGGCCTGTTTACAGACTTGTGCGATACTCGGTACAAGGAATCAAACATACTAGTAACATATTACTCTTTCGAGTCATTTTGTAATCATTAGATTACATTTATTCGAGTGTAATCGCAAGAATATTGTTATTACTTTTGGGAGTACTAATATTACTCGTAGTTTTTCCCTCTTCTTTCTAACGGCTCCCTTTGTTTGTGTACAAGTTTCCTACCAAGAAATCCTCGAACTAAGTTTCCGACAAGAGGATCGTTTACCATCATTGGTCGATTAGAAGGATAAGTAGATTAGAATTTGGTGACTTCAATCCAATAATGGAAAGCACGAAAAAACCGTCTTCAAACCGACACAAATATTTTGGTTTGAAAACCTCAAGAAATCGGAAAAGTAACGGTCACTTCTTCGAGGAACGAGCAATTACTTTTCTTCTCGAATAATCATAATTAAATATTTTTTAACTAACGCGGGGCCTGGACTAATTATGTTCACGAATCGTCGCTTCGTGATTGGCTCTTCGGCGTTATTATCGGCAAATGCCGCAATTTTATTGGCTCCGGAGTAATACGAAGCCGCTCATGACTCCGCCCATGCCCAGCACTTCTGAGGCTGTCATTGACTATATATAGTTCAGGACAATATCCTATTGTGTAATTGAATGTTGTCTGAGTACAGATAATGCCGCGAGTTTTAATTAGCTTCGATGCCTTTGGTCACGTCACGAGGCTGTGATGTCATTTTCTGGTCTCCGGAGCGCCAAGAGCAGGGTTAAAACCCTGGATGGTCCCTTGCCCAATGATTCTTTAGAGCATCGCTCGTGTAGCCTCACTTGCTTTGAGACGTAAAAGCTCAATATTCACGTTGAAGTCTGAGAGGCACTGCCCAACCACGGATATATAGTCAATAAGTAAGCTAGGTGAAGAAAGGCGGCCCTATGGATGGATGGATGGATGGATGGACGGATGCTAATGGCTGTACCCTTACACCAAGCGGTAGCTCGCGCCACCCTATGGTTCTGTGTGATCAGTGTTGCCAGTTGACGCCGCCACCGCCGTCTTGCCAAACGGTCAAGCGCGGACTAAGCTGCTAGTCGACGAAACTACTTCCTACGGTAGACTATAGCACCCCTAGCAAGAAGCTGCACTTCTCAACCCCGTCTGGAGCCAACGGTGGTCTTGAAGGCCTACGTAAAACAAAATGGCGTCACTGGCGCGTAGACACACACCACGTGACGCGAACGGGCGAATGACGCCTGTGATGTGGAGCATCGAGCGTCTAGACACTCAGCGTGGCTCTCGAGTGACTCCAGTTGCGACACCGATGCTCTCGATCCATCCACATCGACCGACCCAACAATCATAGCAGCACAGCTGTCGTCCATCAAAGACACACACACACACGCACAAATGAGGATTCCAACGGCCTTCGGCTGTGCTCCTGCAGTAAGAACACGAAACTTCAGAAATAAAGGGGGAGGATTCTTTCCGGTCCCTCAACAACGTAATGGAAAGCGAATGTCTCGTGTAAGATAGAACCACAGACCGTACAGACCAGACGCACCGCACACGCATCGAAAAAAGCCACAACCACAACAACAGCAAAAAAAAAAAAAAAGGAGGAAAAAAAGAAAAGAAACTGGTCATAACAAGAACAACGGCACGAGGATCCTGAGCGCCGTAGCTCCACCAAATGACCGACCGCCACACCGAATGACCCGCCCCCGACCGCGTCGGAAACACGCGCGTTTTTTGTTCCGTCCGTGGCCGCGGGGGCGCTGCTTACATGACCCCAGGCTCGCGCTCGCCGCCGGGCCTGCTCTGCTTGCTGCATCCAACTCGTCATTTCAGGCTCTGGGCGCATAGTACCTCCTTCCAAATGACGTCTCTCTTTTTTTTTTTCCCTGGCGCATGGTGGCGCTAGTAAGCAACTGGTGCCTGCCGGATGCTTGATGCATATGAAGGTGCTGGTATGCTGTTGTGGTGTATGAACCCGACGCAATCCCTTTCGTTCGCAATATACGGGCACAATATCCAGCTTTATATTGTTTTTATATTTTGTTTTTGTTGTTTCGAGTTGCAGTGCTGTTTTATGGATGCCGTATATTTTTTTCTTTTTTTTTAGATTTGCGTTTTACCGCAAGTCGTTAACTTTTGCCGGCTACATTTGGAGTGTCTCTCGCCCCCGGACCGGTAGGTGTATCACCATGGGCCGAAAATGATGCCGCTGTCCTGTGTTTATGGTTTCGCTGGGGGAGCCCCTTGGGGGACGATCTCCCGTAAGTAAGTGCCGACTGTGGAATTCGCTGTCGTCCGCCGGCCGGAGGGATGGCCCGTTGCCCTCCGCGTTTTCTACGATTCCCTTTGAGTCTGGCCGCAGAAATCCTCCATGGGCAAACGTAAGCATTAGTATCCTTATACTACGGTGAAGAAATATATACATATATTTTTATGTGGTTCGCTTAAAGCGGGTGCTGGAATCTCCTTTTCCGTGGGACGCTGAGTCGTTTGGCTGATTCAATAAAGCTTCGCATCGGTTTTCAGACGGAGACGCATTCCTGACGAAGACGCGAGCATCAGAACACTTGTGCGCGTGCGCGGACCACCGGCGGTGTGTGCACAAACGTGCAACCTAATGACCCGATTGAATCGAAAGGCAAATCGAGGCTGATTGTAGCTCTTGGAAATATATTGCTCGCGAGCCACTTTAAAGCAATGCCGGATATGCTGTCAGTGATCAGATATGGTTAGCTTTATGTCATTACAAGTCTCCTTAACATTATATTTTTTTGAATTATAAATGACGACGTGAATGACACCGTAGAGATTAGCCGATACCAGTGTTTGCGGCAAGCGTTACAAGACCGCGTTACCAGTAACGGGTTCCTTTGTTCGCTAACGTAGTAACGTACTCCTTACATTTTAAAAACAGTAACGGGTAACGTACTTACGTTACTATTCCAAGTAACGTAGTTACGTTACTCGTTTCATCTTCTTCCCAAAACCTGGAAAAAAAGAGTACACTTACTTTTTTTTTGCGAGCTGATGTGGACCAATCAGACGACGGCAAAAGGGCGCCATCATGGCGTTCGTCGTGTCTCTGAACGTGTTCTACCGTCGCTGAACCAATCATAAACAAACAAACAAAAAAAGGCCCAGTGACAAGCGCTTTTGGCGTTCCTTAATTGGTCCCATTGGCTCGTATCGTCAGCTGCGTCTGGACTGAAGCTAACGAGGTATAGGCGCCACATCATTAATTACTGCACACATTCCACGTACCTTCAAAATTTTGCCCGTCTTTCCCTCATGCAAAAAATCCCACTTTTGAAAAAAAAAAAAAAAGAAGAAACCAGGCATTTACGTTTTTTGTCTCAGTGTGGAAGAACCCCATCAATACTCATCAAGAATTACACTGTTAGAAATGCAGGAGCGACTGTGAGCGATCGAACGTCTTTAGTCGACACCTTGCACGTTCACTCATTTTGTACATAGGCGAACACGTTCGGAGGACTGTGCGGGACAACACGTCGAGCATGCACCGCGCATCAAAACGTAAGCATCGGTTACGCGTGCATTCCTTTTTGTCGTCTAGAACGAGAGAAGGATACACACTCCACGGGTATGGGACAGAGAAAACAGGGAAGCATAAAAAGGTTCCACAACCGGAACCATTGAAAGAACTAGATGCAGTCTCTGATAGCAGCAGCCCAGAGGACGTCGGCTCGCCTACTACGCTTGTGTAGTAAGCCTGTGTGAATGGCTTTGAAATGTTGTTGATGCTGCAACACCTGACCGTAACCTTCCAGAATGTTTCTCGCTCCCCACCAAAAAAAGTTGTTGCTCTTTTGTTGTATGCATTTTTTCTCTCTCTCTGGTCCTATACGGACATGGTGTGGGCAGCGGCTGCAAGCTGAGGGGTGAGAGGGGGGGGGGGGGGGCATAACAGTCCGTCGTGCCGTGTGCACATTACGTGGTCACGTGCGAGGCACGAAAAGTCATTTGAGCGTACACGACACGTTCATGAATGCAACGGCGCGTTGGCTTTGGGGCCGAAATCTCGCAGTTGTACGCGGGAACTTTGTGTGAATCGTTTTATCCCTTTCCATGTGCTCGCCCTGATCCTTTGCTCTCTCTCTCTCTCAGTATTTTTCTTTGTAGTTCCATCGCGCACCTCTCTCACCCTTTTTTCACTTCAAGTTGGCTCTTTTTGCAGTGCTAGCTGTTTTTAAACTTTTTTTTTGTCTGTTGTTAGATACACAATAAATATTTCTTTCGCGTTTATAGTGTTGAACTGATTCGAACCCCGCTCTCTATAAAACGCTTCGAGCGACAAGAACGTTGCGTATTGAGTCCGATTTGCACACGTTAAGAAACATTAGCAAACAACAACAACAACAACAACAACAAAAGAAAACTAAAAAACGGAACTTCCGTGTTCTCTCCGTTTTTGAAGCGGGCTAAAACTTCACAATAGAAGAAACTACAGCGAATCAACTTAAAAACAACATTCGTGGTTCAGGTCTTATTTTGGTATCGCTGCTTTGCAATTTTATTTTATTCTCTTGCTTCGGCGTTGAAGGTATAGACACGAATGAGCAATTCGACAATGGTCGAGTACCTCCTAAACATCCTTGTAGTTTTATTTATTTTATATTATTTTTGGGGGGAGGGAAGAAAAGAGGACAAGAAAAAAAAAGATTTTTTTTTAGGTTTTTTGATAAATTTACATTTTTTTTTTATGACTGGCTACGCTTTTTTGTATCTACATATACAGCATACCATGGAGCTTTTATATACTTTTATATAATTTTACTGACTTTGAGAATGCCGACTCACGAGTCTGGACTAGGTGTAATCGCTTCGCGTGTGTAAAGCAAGGGCGCACTTCACACCCGAATGAACGCGGACAGAAGCGCTTTTGTACGCACACTGTTCAGACGTGTTGTTGGCGGACATTCACGCGCAAACACAGAAACAAGAAGATTGAAACACGAGTGAAACATCTCCTACAATGATGCGTGTGCCTCACACGAAAAAAAAAAAAAAAAGTTGATGTTTTGGCGTAGAAACATTTAATCTGCGCCGCGCACCTTAGATGCGTAACATATATTTTTAAAGTTATTATTTAAGATTTTATAGATCGTGTATCGCTCAAGGAAAGTCTGCATTTATCCGTGTGGCGACTTTTGCATGGTTTTTGGGCAAAAAGAAAAAAAGAAAACGTTTTAGTAGTGAAAGAACAAAACAAAATAAACACAGTCGAGCGTCTATATGCATGCGCAGTTCCCACTATAGCTGTCGGCTCTACTTTGATTACTTGCAGACATATATATTTATTTACACACTTCATTAAGGCGTAGTTTCTAATTGAGACCTCGTGGCTGCATAAATATGCCATTTACAGTGAAGAACAACAACAGCGAGAACAGATAACATTGAAATAAATTCAACTTTCAGTGTATTCCAAATGTATATCTTCAATTAAAAAGAAGTAAAGAAGAAATCCTGGATCGTTGTAAGTTTTATATTCTAGTCGCACGCAAAAATTGATGTAACAGCCAGTGTCATTCCGATTATGAAGGCTAATCTTGAACTACGCGTTACGCAATCTTTTGATGCATTTAAACGTCACGATAAAGCTTATTCTAATGCGCCAATAGAGCAAACTATTCAGGCACCGTTCTGGAGAAAACATAACGTAGTTTAGATGTTGAAAATGTCTTTAATATTATTTGGTTGTAATAGTATCCAGTTTTTAGTGTGGATGGTATTATGTTGCTTTAAATGGCGCGGTCTACTTCGAATTTGACGCCACTTGTTTTTGAAATGGAAGCAAAATGGCGCTTGGGGTTTTGAGACTGCCGTCAGAATCTCGGGCACAAAATCATAGTGGAAAAAAAAATGGCTCCTGCATTTATATTAAGGTACAGAGTAGATCTTCCCGAATGTAACTACCTCTGAATACAAAAACAAAAAGTAAGGCAGAGATAAATAACGACATTTCGTTCGCACCTTTTTGTATTACAATTTCCCTGTATCTGCTCTTCACTGCATCTCTGCCGTCGAGATTACTCAGTTCGTCCGAGAGCAACTGCGAACGAGTTTTCCCGAACTCGATTCGGTAGCGAATGTAATTTTCAGCTAATGTCATTAAATGTTCCCGTGTGACGGCTAACAAATGAGATTCGGGGCGAATTCCAATCGCTGGAAATGACATTAATTTTGCCGTGCACGGTGACAGGGGTATTACTTACGCGAGCAAACAAGCAGAGCTAAACGCTTTCTGTGGGGGCCAAACGTACATACACACGTATTGTTGACTCTCAAATTTATTATCACATATCGAAGTAGCTAGCCGTTTAATAATTGTTCTATATTTTCAGGTATTTGTATTCTAATTTGATTGCGTCATGAGCAATTTTATTTCGTGTGTCACTGGCGCACTTGCCAGTATATTAGTGATCAGTGGTTCAAACTTTTAGTTCAAAACTTTTTGGACAAGTTGATAGATAATAGAGCTTGTGGGGACCACAGACGCATCATAAAGATACACGATTGGCTGTTCCAGCTCATGTTATCCGCGTGTGCACATCATTACATCGGCTCCTTGCTTGGCATTCACTACTGCGGCACCGAAGGATTTTATTTGCGATGCGTAGTTTTTGGCAGAAAACGGTTGGCGGATGTCTGCTTCGACACTCAGTATCCCACCCTCTCTTCTTCTTTTTTTACACGCGTGTCTTTTATATTTATATTTCTTTAATCATATACGCAAAGCGTGCAAAAGATGGCCGTGCGGCGACATCAATGAACCGAGTAAACGACACCAAAAAAGGACAGAAAATCTAAATCTAAAAACCCGAATACTGCATTCAGAAACGCGAGGAGTACAAGAAACGCTGCAAGAATCCCGGAATCCCGGATATACTCCCCCCCCCTCTCTCTCCTTCCTCCGAATGGAATGGAAGCATTAACACTTACATTTTATTGTCCGCGTCTCAGCAAAACTGTTTCCGAGCGACGTTCTGTTCTTCTTTGTACATGGGCTCATTTTGGCCGCAGTTTAGACGTTTCTTTAAACGTTGTTCTCCTCCTCTCTCTCTCTCTCTTGCGTCTTTACGTGGTTTCTTCCGTAGCCTGGAATGTGGTGCATCCCTCTCTATGTGTCCGAAACACATCATCGTCCCGTCATCAGTACATCAGCGCGTCATTTGGCGCCGTCTGCGGATGTCTTTAAGTGGCGGCCTCAATCTATAGTCATCTCCCCTCCCAACGTTATGTCAACGATTTCGTAAAATAAGAAAAAGACGTCTTTTTGGAGGCATAAATAGAAGTTATCCTAATTATTGAACACGCCTACGAAAATACTACTAACGCGTGCCTTTACATTTGTAGGAATGTCATTGTCTCAGTGTGTTGTAGGAGTGTCATTGTCTCTGTCAGAAACCCGCATCCATGCCTACGAAAATACAGTTAACAAATGTATACATAAGACAAAAAATTGTGGCCGAAACCGCTGCGCAGATTGTCGTTGAAGTGCGATAACATTTTGCACCGTCCTCTATACCGTGCACACGTTTCTTAAAAAAAGAAAAAAGAAAAAAAGAGATAGCTTAGGGATTCCTGTGTACAAATTCTAGGGATATTTTTGGTTAACGTCTACAAAGCCTTCTATCACATTTAGAACCATTTAGCATATTTTTCGAACCTAACTTGTCTACTTGCCGCGGACGAACCTCCTGCGACCAACCAACGACTTTTATCAGTAGCAGTACTGCAACTCACATGTTTCTTCCTTACTATATGCATATGAATATAAGACCCTTGGTAACTATGTTTGCCGTTCACAAGCTAATACATCACATCACATTCGTTGGGCGCATTATGCGCGCCGCTCGCTTCGTTAATAAACCAAGCCACGGACCCGCAAGTTTGTATAGGGTTCGCTGAAAAATGTAAAAAGAGACGAGGACGAGGCAACTTTTCTATTCGCGTTTATTCTCCGAGTAGTAATGTAGTTTGTCTAATTCATGTCACTGCAAACAATCTGTAGACGCTCGATAAATAGTGAGCGTGCTAGTAAAAGTTACAGGGATAAAAGGAAAGCGACGTATAGGAAAACACAGGACAAACATCTTTCCAACTGGCGTGTTTGAACATTTATGTTCAAGCTGCCAGTATGAAAGATGTTTGGTCCTTTGTCCTCTCCTGTCCAGTGTTCAAGCTGTCAGTTGGAAAGATTGTTTCGTCTTGTCTTGTCCTGTCCTGTCCTGTGTTCAAGCTTCCGATTGGAAATATGCTTTGTCCTGTCCTGTCCTGTAATAAGACTCAAATAGAATGGATCGTAACTCCTCGTACAACGCAAGGTTTTCTGTTCAAAATGGAAGCTGTTGGTGAGGCATGGTGATTAATTAAAACGTACAGCGCAAACAGACGGGACAGAAGGGAGAAGACACACTCGTGGAAGTCAGAAAAGTCAGAGACAAGTGTTGTCCCCTTTTTTTCGTGTGTCGTCTCTGGTTTAATTTCTCGTCTGTTTGCTAACTTTGTTTTCAATCGTCGACGAAGCCGGATCGGTTGGATGTTCCAACAAATCCCAACGACTAGGCTTCGGTATCCATATTCGCTGAGAGTGGCCAGCCCAGATGATGGTGTCATCACTGGACGGCTTTTAAGATTCCTTTGTTATCCATTCACAACAATCACAAACTAATCCCGATGTTACGAAGGCTGCCATGATGACCCTTCCCTATACAAGCTGCAGTACATGAGGTGTCGATATTGATTCAACAAAATTACGTCTTTATGCCGCTTATCAAGTTCTAGTAGTGCCATGCACACATCGGACTACTCATGTGTTGTAGGAGTGTCATTAGGGAGTTTTCGTAGATCGTCTTGGCAGTCCCGCAACGCTTTCCGCAGCCCACTGCGATACCCGGAACTCTACAGTCAAAGCCATCGGCGCGCAGGCGCAGTAGCGGCTTCTTCGTTGCGAAGGGCTTAGCGGAGGGGCAAACGCGGTCTACGAAAACTCCCTATTGTCTCACAGTCAAAAACCCGCATCCTAAACGTTTCCCCTCTCAAAGCCAAGGTTAGCGGGGATATGTACATGTTCTTAAGACATCGAACGACTTGAGAGTTGAGAGGAATTGGTATAGACCTTTTCATCCTCCTCCGCATGGGCGCTGCCATCTTGGAATCACGTGACGCGGCAGCCATTAGGTTGCTTCAAGTTGCTGCTCCGCTCTCCCTCCGCGCCTTGGCGGATGTATTGTATTGGTTGTAATCGTGTTTTTCGTCGCGTTTCGCCGCGCTTTCTTGCCTTACTTCGGAAACTGTAGCCCGATACGTCTACTCGACGACTAAGACATCACGAGGGTTCAAAGGTCCCTATGAAAACTGAGGTTTGTTTACTAATAGTGGTGGAACTGTCTCAGTAAGAAGCGCGTATATTTATATAGCGCGTTTAGGATCTGAAGGCGTCAAGAATAGTCAGCGCAAGGAGACTATCTGTATTTCCTGAAGGTATCGTTCTTTGTATTCATAATATATCGAAAGCAGTTCCTTTTGATTATGTGAGGAAACTCACGGAGGAGATAGACAACGAACGTTTAACCTGTATTTTATCTGAGGCTAGAAGTACTGCTACGTCAACATCAGGCGATTTGTTTGTTCATAACCTGCATATGTGTTTGAGGTTCTCGATCTTTTTTGCGACGTAATCGTTCGGCTGGTCGGTTTACTTATGAAGTTTAAGAAAAATGTATACCGTGCTCGCTCCCATTTCGACAGTCGTTTTAGTGATTTATTGATTATATTTAGATAACCAGTTGGGACTTCCCGCGTAAGAAACTGCCACGACATTAGCGAGTTTTGGAATAGCGTGCACAAAGATATAGCGTCGTTTCTATTTGCTAATCCAAAACGCGGTTTGGGTTTGGGACATGCGCAATAATGACGACGCTTTTTTTTTTGCGTACGCTGTTTTAATTTTGTTAGTATCTAACATCCGCAATATTTAACGCAAAAGAAAAAAGCCGTTTGCATAACAATTACTTGAGTCCAGGATTGTCGATGGCGAATAGAGCTTTACTTTTGGTAGCTGCCGACGCCGAAATTTACAAAGCGAATCTGTTCAAAAAAAGAAATATTTGTTCACACAAGTCTGTGAAGTGTTGCCTCGCACTAGAATTCAGCCAAACTTCCCGATGTATTTTTCCTCCTGCAGTCTTTAATTTTATTTGGCCAATTTCACGGAAGACAAATGCCAGATTTAATTTGATGGGCCTGTCACTTATATCATATCTTGAGTAAGCAAATGTTAATATAAAAATAATTTATTTCCAAGGATCAATATCGCGAAATGCTGCTTATGAGTACTTTAGCGGGGTTGACAATTTAAAAAATTTCCTACTCGGCCTGTCAAAACATGCTCGAATACTGAATTAAAAAAAAAAGAGGCCGAGACGATACTGCTTGTTTATATCAATTATCTGCGTCATTACACGAGACGTTTGTAGTCTGCGAAGTTCACTAAAGGTAGGGGTGCCCACAAAAACCAAACAGTGAGTAGTAAACTCGCGAGTTCATCTGTTCTGGCTGATCTCAGCACATTGCTAATCAAGCTGTTGATATGCTTCTTTATATCCACGTGTTAGTCTCTTCATTAGTTTGTTTTTCTGGAAGCTGGTGTCATCGGGTACGGCTGTAGACGATGGGGATTTTCCTGTACATCAGTCAGGCGTTTCGCAACCGACCATAATCAGATACATCAAAGAAGATGGTAAAAAAAAAGCCCCCAATTTAGGCTCAAATACACCTCGTAGTCCTCAAAGTGGCTCAATACCACTGTTTCATTGGTTGTGTGCTACAAGGAAAATAATAGTATCACAAAATTAAGCAAAAACAACGTAAAACAGCAACATAGCCGCGTTCACGTTGAGACCGAAACCAACCAAATTGAAGCAACCTAATGGCGCCGAGTGCATCAGCGCCCTCTATCCGCCGGTGAGGCAACTACTAAAATGAAAAGGTCTATACACGAAGGAGTAAGACTGTGCGCGCATTCTGGTGTTTCAGTTTTGAGGCGAACAAGTCAACCAAGGGCGCCTCCAAGCTACGCAGGGACCTGATCAACGCCGAGATCGCCAACCTCCGGGACCTCCTGCCCCTGCCGTCGTCCACGAGGCAGAGGCTCTCCCAGCTCCAGCTCATGGCCCTCGTCTGTGTGTACGTGCGGAAAGCAAACTACTTCCAACACGGTACGTGCCCGCACTTCTTCTCGTTCGCGCACAAGCAGAAGAATGAAACGACCAGGGCAACCTGGGGCAACTACAGAGCAGCTCTAAATAGATGAATGGCTGCACAGCATTTAGAATTTGGAGGCAGCTTGCGCCACCTAGCCAGCAGTCTGCGCCATATCTCAAAGCCGCGTTTTTGGAGCCTCGATGTGTCTTGACTCAGACGTCAACTGCGGTTGTTAAGAAAGGTTGTGCAGACTCTCGCGTGTACAGTATAATGTGGTAGAAACATCGGGTTACAAGTGCAAAGCCAAGACAACAAGAAGCTATAGAACGCAGGAGCTTTTAATACGAGCTGAAACAGTCCTTCATGTCTCTTCGGCGTACCTGCCAGTTTTTTCAGTCCGAACTAGGAATCGAATGCGAAGTTGAGGCCTCAGACTTCGGACCATTTCAAATAAAGAGATAATAGAGCTTGTGGAAACCACGCAGAAAAAGGCCGGATCGGCTCTTTCAGTTCATATATTGATTGCGACAGTACACTTTATTCGCTAACATTCGCGTAACTAGATGACTACATCTAAAATCTGGGCACGTGAGTGTCAAAATGACACCAAAGAAATATCCTTAATCAGAGAAGATAGCGGTTCCCCTCTCCTCATTGGGTGGTGCGTACGTACATACCAGGTGAACTGTTTGCACGTTCTTTCCTCTTGGCGCGAGGAGAGGCAAGTCGGGACTTCCCTGTCGGCCGTGCCGCGCGAATAGAGAAAAGGGAAGCTCTGGCGTCCCACCCCGAATTGCGCGACGAAGGGAGAATCTTCGTGTCGTCTGCTTGCAAGACTTGTTTTCAAACATTCCTTGCGTTATGCGAAATCCCGCTTTAGCAGTATTCAGTTGCTACGCGTAATGGTGGATGGTTTTAGAAACTTCCACCGCGCTTACCCGCTTACTTCACGGATCACCGAACTCTCGTAACGGTCGTCAGTGGTATCCACGACGCCAACCATGACGGCTATGAGAATTGGCCACGTCGCACCTCCGTCCTCAGGTATATCTGAGGACGGAGGTGCGCATTGCACAACCGTGCTACAGCTATCGGTTTCGTTTCTTCGTACATTTTTCCTTCCTTCTTTTTCTGAACTTAGACCAGCGGAATTTGCCTGGATAAATTTATTTGAACGGTGAATGTGTATTTCAAACGTTAGCGCTTCCAAACTATACCGGAACTGTATAGGATTCACGGTGATTATCGATGAAACCTGAAACGATCGTGCACCTTTCGTGAATTTTGTTTCGATGAGACGCGGAATCCGGGTCCCTTGCGGATGTCCTTGCCACTCCCACCTCTATGAAACACAATAGAAGGAGAAAAAGAAACAAGAGACGTAAATTCGTTCTCATGCGTAAACGGTTACAACACATGAATGGGGTTCGGGAAAAGAGAACACATTTTATGAACGGAAGTCCGGAATCATAACATCAAAGAGAAAGGAAAACACCAGGAGTAAATAAACTCACAATTCACAAAACAAGCGCTAAAAGAAAAAAAGACCGCGTCCTGCAAGATAGGATTCACACCGCAACAATACATGCACTTTTTATCTTTTCCGTGGATACATGGGCACTCCTGGACAGAGCATGCGAGGACGGAAGGCAGAAAAACTCCATAATATTATGAAAACCGCGAAACCAAACAGTGTAAAAAAAACAAAAAAACATTGAGGCACAAAACGTATTAGACACAAAGAAACACTAGCGATAGGTAGGAGCTTAAGACGAACAAAAGACCAGAACAATAGGAGGGAGAAGACGGAACAGGTATACTTTAGGGAGCCCACCACAACAAAGTGTTGCCGCTGGTTTCGGTGTGATGCGGTTTTGCGAGGCACTTATCGCCCTACCGCATCTGGAGGCATTACGCGCTGCCAGCAGAAGGCTCCTCCTTTATCTACCACCAGGCCCGGTACCAGACAGTCTCTTCTGCGAGGAGGCAGGCGAAAACCGCGGAACGAGCGAGCTTTCGGTCAGCACGGTGTTATTATCGGATCGTTAGCGCGGCACCTGCCGTTTGCTGCACAAAACAGCCGGGGTCATCTCGCTGCGCGTCCAGAGACCGACTCTGCAGAAGACGTGCGGTGCTGAAATGGCGGCGCCCTCCCGATACGGATCTTGACACGGCCATGCATGCGGGCGTCTGTACACGTGCTGTACGCGGTAGCGGGCGCCATCTTTGGATGGTGGTGTCGTTTCGCTTCGCAGCGGGTTTCCCTCTCGGCGTTATTCTCTTGGAGATGGCGTTGTACACGGTTGTTCCAGGGCGGAAAAAAGCGGACGTGCTGTTTTGTTCATTTACGTGTTAGCAAGAAAAACATCCCGTCTCAGTTCTAACCATGTTGTTGTCGACGACGTTGCCTATACTGCCTTGTACCAGTATATTATAAGCTATCGCCCTTGTGTACACTTCTGCACAACACTGATTGAATTTGAAGATTGCTCCAGAGCCACCACACGGTGGCAGGATGCAGCTTCGCAGGCGATCAGAACTGAGCGATTACCACAGGATGCTGACCCTAGAAATCCTCGGTCGAATAATTTCTCGTACTCCATTGTCAAAATTTATATAAAGCCCAATCACCGGAATCCAAAAGCTCGATGCGGGGCTCAGACAGAGATGTGCTCCAATACCTAAGGGGCGGGCAAGATGTGTGCCATTTTGTTCTCGGCTGTGTTGAGGGAGCTCGTTTTGTCCACGCTTCGTGATTGGTCCTTCTGAGTTGTTATCAGCTAATGCCGCAATCTGATTGGCTGCGGAACGATAATGAGATGCACGGGGCCCGCCACGCCCGATGTTTCTTAAGATGTTAGTGACGTGCAGAGATGAGGTCCCTTCGCAGATGGGGGACCCGTCGACTGCGGAGGTCACGGCCCCACCGGTCGCTCGCGCGCCATGTAACGACCCGAGAACAATTGTTGCAACATTCTATCTGTTACATCGCCCGAGTCCGTTACACGGACAGTTGTCGCTGTTTTAATGACGCACTACGTGCCCATGCAAACGCCTGGGGCAGCGAGTGTTCAGAGAGCCCCCACCTCGAGACTCCGATATGCGCAACGGTGTCTTTCCCAACTCCTCGCGGCTATTAAGTATACCGGCCGACGCAGAATGCGAGCCATGGGACGACCCTGTTTTTCCATATCAAAACGGGGCGTGGTTCGCGCACCAATCAACGACGGGTATCGCGTACACACCACATCAGGCTCCTCCCATCCTGAACAGGAGCGAGGCATCGCGAACTGTCTGTGCTCTACTTATTGCGAGTCTCCTGGCGACGCTAATACGTGGGTTAGCGGGAACGGCCACGCTGGTCGGGCGTTGCTGTGTACGCACACCAGCGCCATCAATCCTACGGGCAGACGCTGGCTGTCAGCGGCTGCACGGCGTCTCCCACCGTATTGTTCCAGACAAAGTAGGACAAAGGGCGAGGGGCCGATCCCCGAGTCCAGCGGAATTAGGCCTAGCAGATAGCGGAGGCGGACGATACGGTGCGCGGTCAACGCGCATGCCGATGGAAATGAAGAGGAAAGCGCGGTGGTTTTTAAGTGGATCGTTTCGGCGGCCATCCCCGATAGAGGGCATACGGTACACGCCGCTGGTTCGGCGGGGATCCGCGAAGTCGTTTAGAACGTAGATAACGCGGTGCGAACGACCTGCAGAACTGTGCAGACATCTCTGTTAGCGTATATGTCGAGAGTAGTATACAGTGCAGCCGACATACCGGAACGGTATGATTGGAGGGCCGTTGCTATTGGGGTTCGCTGTAGGGATAACGCTTTTGCATTCGAGGCAATGGGCTGATGGGGATCGATGAAAAGATGAGATCAGATCATAGACACGATAAGTATGAAGCTGCAAGATCTTAATGGACTCGACCGTTTCGACTTACTCTGCGAAGTGATGGAGCGACGTATGAAATACGAGGCGTCTGGGTACTTGCATATTTGTATCCGTAGATTCACGGGCCTTATTTGCAAGGGATGGGTATTACTGTCGAGAAGTCACCTTCATGCATGGGAGATAAAGGAAGTGGGAAAAGAGAAAATGAAGCGTAATTAGAAATGGAAGACGGACATTTACAATGGTAGCGGTATCGATCGCCAGATCGGTGACGTTAATACATCCGTTTGGAGACAAAATGGGCATTGTAATTAAGGATGGATACTTTAAGTTGATTTCGGGATGGAGAGTTTTTACGACTATCACTATGACATCACTAATGCGAACCTGCTCGCCGCGTCAAAACTTCGACACTTTCTTGTACTCTCTATGGCACCGTTGTAGAACGAAAGTGAGTCCGGAAATGAAGAATGGTACATTTTTTAGTGTGGTTAGTTTGGTTTAGTGTGTCACGTCGTACCCGCGTATAACCGTCCTCAAATATCAAGAGAGAAAAAAATTCCATACAGCGAATGATGCAGTGAACAAGCGACGAATTTAGCCCCAGGGTGTCAGAAGAGTGGCTGGTAACGTCGCGTGCGGAAAGTGGCCGTGCACCCACCGGGCGAAGTTCGTCGGTTGTTTTCCGCCTAGTGGTTCCTTTGAGTTCAGCCCTAAAAGGTTCGAAATGAGAACTGAACTTCCCTTCGAAAGAAATAATTATCACACAGAGAGCACACCGAGTGCTGTTTTGTTTTCCCATCGAGCAAAACAGAAGCCGAACAACAACTGCAAAACAATAACTGCAGCAACTGCAGCAGCAGCAACTATGAGAACTTCAACTGAACAGACAACACACATCGCAATGTTCTCGGGGAATATTTTAGATGACACTCGTAGAACATCAATAGGCAGTAATGAAACTTTTGGACACGTATAGTTTTTATTCCACGGCTCTAGACATTTGTTGTTGTTTTTTTCGTTTCTTCGCATCGATACCTATGGACCACATTCACAAAATTATCAATTTCTGCTTTTGTTGACAAAATATCGCAATGTTTCCCAGGAACTTATAATTGCCTGGATATCATAGAGCGCAAATGAATTATAATTTCAATATTTCCTCGAAAAGTTTTTATTTTTTTATTCCACAGAATGTCCCTGAAAGTTGACCATGCAGTGAGGCGTGTTTCTTCCTGTATGGCGGTCCTGGAACGTTGGTTATGCAAAAACTGTCTGCCGACACATGTTCGAAGCATACACATGTCTGAAAGAAACGTGCTTCGATCAAGCTTGAGGCCTCCCTAGCAGCACAGATGTCCTATACACATCCACAGAACATCCCTGGAACGTCAGGACATCCTGAGGATATCCGGAGGACCATGTGTGCTGCTTGGGAGCTATCCCCCGATAATTCTGCCACAGTGCACGCGGTGTCTTTTTTATTCATTTTTTAGGATGTATCAGCTGTGTGAAGCTTGTGGCTTTGGTCCGGATGGCTCGCTATTCTGATTGACGTGTGACGGTGTCACTGCACACACCGGGTGCCCGGTCACGCCGACAGCCGCGGTGGCTCTCCGAGGCGGTGCACCCGGTGGAAGCCCGTGCAGTGCGTAGGTGAAGAAGCCCCACCGCACGTCGCTGCGGCGTGACGGCGTTCGTCCGCAGTGGAGGCGGCGAGCTGCGGAGAGGAAGGCGGGGAGGGAGGTGCCGCACGAACCTGCCGTGCGCGCGTGCACGACTGCGACGACGACGAGGACGGCGGCGACGCTGCAGAAGCCGTGCAGCTCTTCTTCCTATAGAGTGAAAACAGCGCTGATGACGTGACCTGCCGCGACCCCTGCCGCACCAGGAGGACTCGGCCTTGACCCCTCGAACCTACTTCCCTCGCCCTATGTTGCCTTTTTCCTTCTTTTTTTTGTGTGTGTGTGTTTTTGGGAAGAGAGCTGTTGCCTTTTCGATCGAGGTGAAAAACCAGAGGACTCTGTCCGTGTGCAAAACCGTGTGAGCAGTTCGGTCGCTTTCCACGATAATCCGATCGAGGCTGAAGAAGTTTAAAAGGATCAGAAAGACAGGTACGAACTCACTCATTGCATACCGTCGCTTATGTACCATTACCCCTTCCTTCGTTCAATGCTTCAATCGGTCCATCAAAAAAAAAAATAATAATATTAATTGGATGAAAAGTTGCAGCGTACCTTTTGCCGAGAATTTGTTAGGAAGAGTTAAAGCAACTGTAAAAAAGACAATTTTCTCTAGCTTCCAGTGGTGGAAACCAGACGGCGAGGTCAAACCCATGGTAAGGAACAGCTTAAAATTCCCAGGACGTTCTGCGTCCTGAACATCTTATTAGCGCTCTTCAGCAAATGAGATTACGACATTTGGCGATAAGAGAATGACCGAGGCTATGGCGTGAATGTTTCTCCGTTTTGTTAAGCTGTCAGTAGCAGTAGCTTCCCCGCAAGGCACAGTGAGGGTCAATCGATGTTGTTTACACATAAACACCACTTTGTAGTTCTCCAGAAAAAAATAAACTACCTCGGGACAGTGCACCTTTCAGCGTACGCTGTACTAAGCAGAGGACCTGGACGAAATTTAGACTCGGTTTTAACTTGTAATCTGTTTTATGGGTAGTTTTCTTTGAGAAAATCGTCATCAAGGACCGTCAGAAAGGACCACCAGAAAAGACCGCCATTAAGGACATAAAGGACCGCCATGAACGATCGTCATAAACGAGCGTTGCACACACACAAAAATTAGAAAATAATAGTTTAAAAAATTGTGCGGGTTGTGCAGGATATACTTTAAGCTCCCTGGTTTTCGCCAGTATGATCAAGCTTGCGTAATTTCTTCCATAGCCAGCAATGATTGGTGGCTGTACGGTATACTTGGAAGAAAGATAACGACCGGTTCATTGTGTTCAACCAATCACAGTTCGCTCCAAAAAAAAAATGGCGACCTGGTCGCATACATTCCTTTAATCCAGTGGTTCTCAAATGGGGGTCCGCGGACCCTTTGGGGTTCGCGAAGGCATTCTGGGGGCCCGCGAAGCCCTGCCTCATTAGTAACGCCCGGCAATAAAAGTTGTCTTTTTTCAGACCGAGAAAGAAATGTTTCAGCTTTCGGGAGAGTTTTCGCGTGAGTATGTCATTAAGAGAAGTCTACTTCACACTAGCCCTTAGTCATATCCATTTATTTAATCATTATTATATTTAACCTATACCTTTTCCCTTCCTTCACCACGAACTGGGTCCTCCATCACCTCCGCCGATCCACAAAGGGTCCGCGAAACATCGATGGTTGAGAACCACTGATTTAATCACTGCCCGCCATGGCAGAAATATGGCGACCCTGTAGGATTGTCCCGATCGTTGCACTCTAGAAGACGTCAAGGGGTCTATGCTGCACAATTAGAAAATTGCCGCGGAACATGGAAAAATAAATCGCGGAGAAGAAGAAAAAGGAAAAGAAAACGCGATGCGAGGTAAACGAAATCAGCTAGAGGTCGGGTAAGGGTCAAAGACGGCTTTAGCCGGCATTCGTTAAGAGGAAAAGAAAAAGCTGGTGCATTTCTTTTTTTAGTGCTAGAGCCAGCGGTCTTGTTTTACCTGCTTCCGCGGGAAAACATTCACAAAGTTACACACGTCCTCTCTTTCCCTCCCACGTCCTTAGAGCGATGTTGACTCGCTTATCATTCGCCCACCGGCTCGTCTGACCACTCACTTATTCGCGGATTTGGCCTTCGAAGCTCTATCGATGTCGTGCCGGCCTGTTACGCCCGTCGGTGTCTCTCTCTACGGAGAAAAGGATTAAAACTTAATCGGCCCCTTAGGATAATCGATCGGAAATTAGTTTTAAGTACTGCGCTCGCCGTTACAGTAGTCATCAAGAAGTCAAGTCCGGTTCCGGTGTAACTAGAACAGTTATACTTCGTTTATATTATTATTTCAAAGATCGCTTACGTGTAGGATTGCGAAAGCATTCCTATTCACGCAGCGTATTCCTACAAGCAGCGCGACACGTCTTCCTATCGCACACGGCGCTCCGGCAGTGACATCACTCTCCCCTACTGCGCAGGCGCGGCGAACCCCGCCGGCCCCACGCCTTCCGTGACGATGCATCTGCGTTGCTGTGCTTTTCTTTGTGTTTTATTTTTTGAGGCGCGTCCGCTTTGACCTTGAGCGCAACCGCCGACTTCCGTGACGAAGCATCTGCGTTTGGTGTGCTTTTGGCCAATGGCAATTTAACTGCCGTTTTGCTGCTACGGACGGTTACGGCCAACGCCGGCTTCGCTCCATGAGACGGTTAATGCTTGCGCATTGAAAACGTGACGAACACCATCATGGAGCGCTTTTTACGCTGTCTGACTTGTTCCTTCAGCTCGAAGCGTTGACTACGTGTTAACATCATAATCTAATCCCTGAGACGAGCAGAAATGAAAAAACGTCTTGTCCGTTATCTTGTTGCTCCTCGTCTCAAGGTTTAGATTATGTAGTTTACAGCGTTCGCCTCTCCCACTACTCGAAAATGTGTCCGTGAGAATACCTGACGCACAGACAGCGTACAGAAAGCGTTCGCGAAGATACAGTGGGAAAACGTTACGTTCCTGATCTCCTTACTGCAATAACCGTCTGAGTACAAATACTTCTCGTAGTGTACATCTCATCGTAACAACGCTATAAAGGAGCTCTAAATTCCCAAATTTTTCGTCTCGGGAAATATATAAAAAGAGTAATCACAATTTTTAGAAGAAATGAAAAACATAAAAAAAAAGGATGATAGTCCGGCTTGTTCGCACGGGAATGCGAGTCGTCCAGCTTCCCAAGTTTCAGAATCCTTCGTCGGCCTCTGGGAGTTGCACCGAGGACTCCCAGCCGCCTTCCACGTCCCTCACGTACGCCGGTCATCTTCGGGCGACATTAACGACGTGACAATCGCGTCCAAGGTCTTCCGTACCCTGCGCCAACTCAGACACTCATCTGCCAGACGCGATCCTTATACTTAAAAGCCGCCCGTCGATCCGAATACTTCACACACACACCGTCTTTTCGCGCACATAACTGAAACACAGGCCGCCTTGGGAATCTGGCTGCAAGATCGTGCGGACCTTTCCAAGCGAGCACACTGCAGCGACGCGAGAGCCCGTCCAACCATTAGCACATGGGCAGCCCCCCTCCCCTGATGACCGCCAGGAGAGAGGGAGGCGCTGCGATCGCGGCGCCGCCATTGTTAGTCCCTCGCGAGAGCGTGTGAGACGTCGAATTAGATGCCGGATTCAAGGGAATGTACGCCTCGCGCTCTTTTCTTTTATTTTTTCTACTGTCTTGTTTTTGAGTGTCGGGTTTTATCGTTATTGCGTTGTCTTCTAGCACCTTCGGCTAAAGGGGGAGGGGTGATGACGTAAAGCTTGAGAAATTCGAAGGGTAAGAAAAATGCCAGAAGGGATGCGAGGCTGCGAGGTGCACAACAAAGGGAGATGTGGGCTATTGTTTCGGCCCGTTAACGATGGCGTCGACTCATTGTCGTCTGCCAGCTGTTTCCCTGCGCGAGCAGGCGCGAGTTGATATGGTTGTTGGATTCCGGTTATTCGCCCAGGAAATATCCGGGTTTCCTCTCTTTCTTTATCCTTACTATTAACCTCTTACATAATACCGTCGTCGATGCAAGGATGTCCTTTTTTCGCACTTTAAAAAGTCTACTTGGTAGAAGATTATGGAGCGCTTCCTCCTCGCCTAAATGTTAGAAATGCTTCTTATTTTGATGTAACGAAGAGGCAAGCTTTATTCGTAATAGAAAGTCGGTCACTTTAGGAACGTCCAGACAAAATTGTCCCCCCTAAACATATTTTTTCTCTTGAGCATTGGTGAAGATTCGTATAGAATCATTATTAAAGAACATACAGAGATGTCGCCTCGTTCTCCACCCTTGTAATTATCCTGACTTTACAAATCAGTGCTCGCGAGTTTCTTGTGAATCATCAAGCATTAAAGCACGTCACTGACTATGATATGCCCGCCATGTTTGCCCTCTTTCCCTTTCTCTCTCTCTCTCTTCACAACGTCCGTGTGCTAAGATGTGACTTCACAGAACAATACTTGTCGTTTTTAGTAAGGTCAATGTTACAGACACGCCATTGTAACATGATATGATATGGCGTGTTTATTGTCTGTGCAGCTGATCCAACAAATTCACCTATTTCCCCTTTTCCCATATACGAGTGAGCCTAGCACATTACTCAGTCCAGAAGCACAGACAAGCTATTAATTTATTATTGAATATAGCACGCCAACATACAGCATACTGTATATCAGAAAAGTCCCACAAGAAAGCGTTATTGGCAAAGCGAAACCTAAGGACTGGTTTAGTACGTTCGAGTACTGTCCACTGCGTTACGGCCGCTTACGATTTTTGCGACGAGGTGCTACCACGGAATGATAAGGCAACCGAGGGCCGCGCAACGCGTCGTAATGGAACGTATTGTAGGGCCCCTCGAGCTCAATTCATATGGTATGATTTTTGTCCGATCGCAGTGAGATGTTCAAGCGGTTTTGCAATTCAAGTCGCAGTCGCGTTGTCAATGTCGTTTGTGCTGAAAAAAAAAAAAATCCCGCGGACAGCAGGTGAAGTGTCTGCTGCGTCCACGGGGTTTCTACCGCACGAAACTGAAAATCGCTCCAAGTTTCCTTCACGAGCATGTCGCTCCACGTGGAACGGCTTTCATTCGTAAGTGAACTGCACTTGGTTTCACCTCGTGTCCAGACGGGGTCGACGTCGCGAGCTGATGGGACCAATCAAACAGTGTCAAAAGCGCACCGGCCCTTTTTATAAGAGCGCTGCCATCTTGAATTGTCGTCACTTCCAGTATGGGCGAAAACATTGTTTTGCCGTCGCCACGCCAATAGAAGACATTTAGGATATACGTTCAGCCGTCACACAATCTCATTTTGACTGCCCCTATTTATTTTTTTTACTAATTATGGGTTGAAACGTTCTATTATTTTTTCGTCGCCAATGCCGGATACGCCTAATAGGTAGCTGGGGACGACGGTACGCGAAAACAGGTCTATAGTGTATACCTTATCGACGGAATACGAATCGGGAACCTCGAGACGACTGTCTGGGCCGCTCGCACATGAACGCAGAAGACGGACTCCCGGCATACGAAGTGCGCAGACATGGGCAATGCAAGCGGGTCTAGCATGTACCCGCACCAGGAGAACTATCCCATCACGGGCCAGCGACGTCGTGATGCATGGACCTCGGCGAGGCTCTGAAAATAATCCGGCAGCTAATCGCTTGTTTCCGACCATGTCCGCCCGTAATTTGTCGTTCTGATGAACGACCTGGGCGAGCACGCGATCCATTGCCCAGACCGTTCACCATGCCACGCGCCCGTCGACCATCTTCTTTTCCGTTGCTTGGTTTCTTTCAAGCCCTGTCTTTGCCTTCGGCGGGCGTCCTCAAGACTCGTCCCCTCTTTTTTCTGCCACGCGGCTCCCGCTGTGCCTTTGGGCTTGGAGCACACTGCCGCACTCTTCTTCTTCGTCTTTGTGTTCATGCTGTGGTCTCTTTGAAGGTTTTTTTTTTCTTTTCAAGACGATGCATTTTTTTTTCGTTTCTCTAAAACGGTTGCTATTCGGTATATATTCGCGATTCGTTCGAACTTTAATCAATGGACCGAACCTTCTGCGCCTCGCGTTTTTGTTTTTGTTTTATGTTCCTTCCTCCCTAGTCCGGGTTAGAATATTTTTATTTCTAACGTCGACGTTTTCATTGATCGTCGGCTCTTCTTTTCTTTTTCTCTTTAACCTCGTAGATGCGTCTTTGGCCTTCCACGGCTCCACTGCTTACCGTCGCGGTTTTTCAAACGTGCTTGTCTCCGCATCGTTCGGCGGCGTCCGCTCAAACGTCCGACCAACGAGGGAGAGCTTATCGATGGTTGATGGCGCTTGCCGAGCCGTTCTGTACCTCTGTCTACGCGTGGGCACACCAACCTGTGTGCCGTACTGTTCCGGCTTTGTATATGGGTAGTATTCGCTGCTTGAATTTTGTGTGTGTGGATGTGTGTAAAGGAGGGGGAGGGGGTGCAGTGTGGTTATTCTGCATTATTTTCTATCTAGATGCATGGCATAGTGGCTGCTTGTGGATGCCACGCAGCTTGGGGTGGGGGGGGGGGGGACTTCTTCAAGAGTCCCGGGGGTATATAAGAGAACATCGGTAGGGGGTGCTACGAGGTCGTGGCTTATGTTGCCTCCTTTTCTTGATCGTTATACCGGCGTGGTTTTTTAAGTGCGACGTCGGGTATTGGTATTCCGTAAGCGGCCCAAGGACGTGCAGCCGCGCGTCGATTCTCGTTGTTGCAGGGCCTCGCCTGGTTATTGCCTGCGCGCGGCCCGACGACGACGCGAGCCTACGGCATCTCTCGGTGTCTTTTTTTCTCCATACGTACTTTCCAGAGGGTACGCGTGGTGTTTCTACCATTCTCTGGGTTAGTTCTCTGTGTAAGATCTCCTTGCGTGTAAAAACAGACAAACAAAATGTGAATTTTTTCTGCAGTCACTATCTTAAATTGAGATTGTCAACTATGGTTATCTCACGATCATCGGGCCTCCAAAGCTTTATGTTTATGTAAAAACAAACAAGAAGAAAGCTCTATTTAATATAACCCGATCTTAGATGCTTCTTCTGAACACCGTCCGTAGTATAGCGCCTGTGCTGAAGATCTTCATTGCACTATTCGGAGAGCAAGTCGCCTGCTCCTTGCGGAGGGGTTGCGGTAAGTCAGAGCGACGCCGAGCTCTGATTGGTTCTGATTGGCAGGATAGTGGGTAGACCTCAAGGCCGCTTGCTTTGAGGTCTACCCACTATCCTTCCAATCGGAGCCAATCAGAGCTCGGCGTCGCTCTAACGTCACCGTGGCCCCCCGCACAAGAATCAGAAGAACTTGCGCTCCGCTACAAGTCTCTTGCAGCTTTAGCAGCGCAGCGGCACTAGCAAGCTCCGCTGAGTCACCTGGCAGCTCATAGCGCAGGGCACGGCAAGTCCCGAACAGCTCGTGTGCATCGGCAGCCGATGAGAACGTGGCATGACCGATCACGATGCTACCGAAGCGTGGAGGTAATAAGTCAAGCCCGGCCTCTGTTAAGTTGTCAGTACGTCATAGGTACTCTAATCCTCCAGTTCAGCCCCAGCACAGGCAGGCAGCAGCTTGGAGTGACTTTGTTGTACTAAACGGTTCTGAAAAAAAAAAAAAGAGTCGCTCCCCACAAGTCGCTAATTTTAGCACGTCGACTGCACTTTACGTTTTAGGTGTATAACTTCGGCGACTGGTGAAATCAGCATATACAATGACGGCCGGGTCAAACATGCGGTCACGGAACAATAGTTTTACGATCCCAAGCACCGACCCTAGTGTACGCGCTACGAGTGGCAAGATAAATATATACAACGGTCAGGCTTGAGTCTCGAACCGTCGTCGTCACCTATATTGCCGTGTCCCTAAATGCAAACGTCGGAATATGCGGTCCACCCACTTTACATCTTTGGCCCTTCAAGCTGCCTTGTTAGGTAGGAGGTATACGAGGGGCGCTGAATGCAGACACTTGATGGTCGATTTCGCGGTCCTAAAGAAAAGGTGCATCCGACAGGTAAATATACGAAGCGCGCCACAAACGGTAGCCAGCGGCGACTTGGTCGCTTCCGCGCCACCACTGCAGCTCTCCTTCTGCAGCGTCCCATAGGCTCCTGGGAATTTCCTGGGCGCCGAGACGAATATTCATCGGTCTTGCTCTGAACTCGTTTTTCAGGGCTCGTAAGACTAGTCTTCACGCACGGTCTTCAGAGCCTCTGGAAGCTCCTTCCGCATTTCGTTTATGTTCCGCTTGCGGTTTGTGTGTGTGTTTGTGTTTCTCGGGAAGAGGGAGTTTTTGATTGCAGTTTCCTGGTGTTTCTTGCTGCTGCCGTTCATTTTTTTCTTCTTTTTCTCCGTCTTCTCAAGTTGGCGTGTGTGGTTGTGTTGAGATTTTATAGGCCGTTATGATTTGCGGTGGCTCCGATGTTTTACGAGGCTGGCAGTTGGCTTCGACGACGGCGGTGGTCTTCGCCTCTGCGGTGTCTGCCCGTTGCTGTGCACCAGATATCAGGGTGCTGCTCACTGCGTTTTGATGCATGGGAACCGGTGCACCCTCTTGGCCATGCCAGACTCCCCCCCGCCTCCGCCCCTAAATTAATGCAAATGGTGGACCCTGTTTATGTTCTTTTGATGACTCTGGATTAAGTGCGCACAGGCTCAGGGAACAGGCTTCCTTTAAATTGAGGGTTGTTGTTGCGTTTGTAAAACATCAGTCATATCTTTTTTTCTTTTTTTTTTCAAGGAATGTTTTATCAACTATTGGGATCGGACAAGTGAAACGTGCGCACCACGCTCTTAATGACAGCACTTGCTCGAGACGCATATGCATGCTTCCAGGATGTTCCGAACTTAGCAGGCTATAAAACACTGTTGTGCCTTTGCTGTTGTTGCTTTGGACGAAAGAAACGACACGGTCATTGCGCAAGTCCTAAAGAATTCACGTTGCGCACCACGCAACGTACGTCCGACCTAGAAGCCTTCCATCCCCTTCCTCAATCACCAACAACTTCAAGGTCCAAAGGCAGAGGACATTTCAATACCTTAATTCAAAAATTTGAAGCCTTCGAATTTTTCTCAAAGGTCATCTCGAACACTTGACTAGCGAACAAGAAGAGAGTAAGTCATTATTTAGTAAACCTACGGAGCTGACCATGGGTCAACCTCACCGGTTTATTAAAGTTTGGATGAGGATATTTATTATGGCTCATGCATGCACTGTATGACTCTTAGAATACTGTACAACGTCACTTGCTGCTGCATATCTCCCCCGGGATCTATTTCCTCCTCGGATTACTCTAGCACTCGCCCCCTTACACCAATACAGATGATGGCCAGTCTGAGCGACGATGCAAGGTTAGCCTTCCTGTCTCCAATCTTAGTTCCTTGTCTCTTCCTAGCTGTTGTATACCAAGCACCTTGTCTGGTCGACGATCTCTTGTACAGTACGGACAACGATTCTGGTCGCTCGGCCAATTCCGTCGTCGATGAAGATGTGTCGTGGCCGAACGAGCTGTCTTCGTGTGCACAGCGGTACACGCGCGGAGCGTAGAGTCACGATACAAGCCGACAACACACGCTCTTGTCCGAGACCGTCCCTTCCCAGACAACGGTTCCGGACAGCGTCCGGTGCTTGTCTCGTTGACGTCTTATTCAACTTCGTGCTTTGTCGCAGACGACGTGGATGGCGCTCAAGACTAGGAAACAGAAAAACGTGCTCAGTCGAGACACTTTGGCGTGTCCGTATACGCTGCATCATCTCTTAGCAGGCGGTTTCGCTATGGCTATATCGGCAGGCTATCACTCACACATGGGGTCATTGACACGCACTTCTAGAAGAAACTGTGGTTCATTACGCATATCAACGTACTGCAAGAGTAGATGAACACGCTGTTACAATTTCTTTTATACGCTCATTTACAGATAGCTTTAAGGAGGCTCACAAGCGACCGGCAAGTGAATTCCATCATCCCGCTGTGCACAAATTGTGCGTCACCATTTCGTTCAACACTTTTTTTTTCTCGGCCTATTCGCAACTCAAAGATTGCGGGGCGGTAGTTCCAAGATGGCGGAATAGACGGTGATCGATTTTTCATGTGCCTGCTCGCTGACGCATGTCAGCGTGCTTGAAATAATTAATTTGGCTACAAATGCGAAACGGTAAGGACAGAGGCGTATTACATGGTGACGGAGATGTCGTACGTTAGGAGAACCAGCATGTTGTTTTTAGTAGTTGCGGAAACATCACAGAACTCGTGACGCTCTCTGGAAGGCGAGTGTGCCTTGGGCACCGATCACATCATAGTGTGTGGCAAAATATGTTTTGTGGGTTGTGAAAATATCGTGGTGTTTGCGCTGTGCCTGGCCACCACGCAGTGCTCTAAAACTCGAGCCACGCATGGTGACCATCAAGCTCCGGTAGAGCAGCCTTCGCAGTATTGATGTCTCCGTGTAAGAGGCTCACAGCTCACTACACACCGTGGCGGTTTTAGTGCATTGCAACACATAATCAACCTGCGCCATGGTTACTAATAGGCAGTTTTAGCATGGCGTAGCCGCAGGCTACCATACGATGAATCATTCTGACCAGAAGTTCGCGCTGCACTTTTAAAGCATGATTTTCACCGCGCGCCAAGAGCGCTGCCGTGCCTATCGGGTAGCCTGCGTTAACGCTATGTAAGAACTCCATAATAACGCCATCGGCGTGTTTGGGGGTTTTATTTATTGCTCTGTCAAAATAAATATTCAAATATGAAGTATACTAAATCTGTGTACCGTGTAATTCGCATACGGTTGATACCCACCTCGCCAAAACTGCCCGTTCGAAGCACACCTCACGATCGGCACACAGACGCGCTTAAAGATAATATGAGCATTTCCTTTTTCTTTTTCTTTTTTTTTGCCTTCGTAATTAACTGAAAGCAGGTACGTGTAGTCTGTCGTTTGGAAGTGCTTGCAGAAAATTGTCATGTTTCTTGTCACGGCCTTTCGACGCATAAAATGCGAACCCATTCTCGACGTCTATCGCTCGATACACCACTGCGCGAGCAGTTCTCTCCATAGTTTCAGGAAATAATAAAGTCTTCGTAGATCGTACTCAAGAGCTTTGCCCTACTAGCCGGATCTTTTGCCGTCATGTTGAGCACAGATTGTGCTGGTAACCGCAGGACCCAAAATCCGCAGCGTATGCGATCTACGAAAAGTTCCTAATGAAATGAGACATCCTGGTCCCTTTGTGCAACACTGTTGCGAAGCGAACCTCATATTTCCTATTTTAACGCACTCGATTTAGTTCGTGCAAACTGCACGATGCACGAACACGCTGACCAGAACAGCATCACCAAGGCCGACAGTCCCTGCCACCGTACCCGCTCCTCTGGTTCTTCGTTCGTCCATGAGAGGGCGAGCGGCGGGCTGAAGTTGCGAATACGTTCCCCTACCAGGGTGCTGTGCCACGCGACTGACTCTTGCCGATTCAGTCGAACTGTGTAAACTCCTCGACCACTCTCAACTGACAACCAGCGCCGAAGTCCTGGCTGGACGCAAAGTCACGTTCGAGCAGCAAAGAGCCACGCGTATTTTTAGTGTCCTTCCCGTATCCCCGCATCCATGCGCCGCAGTCAACACATTGAGAGGATCCATCAAGGGCGAAGTGAAAAACCCGCCTCCGTTTGTGCTACGACGCTGATAGTTCCGCAAAGACAGGCTGCAGAAACGGTAAAGAAAATAAACTTTTTTTCTCTCTCCTTCACAAAGAGCCACTGCTGGAGTCGACTAGCAATATGAAGAGAGCTCTAAAAAGAAGCGTCGCATTATTTAGCAATCAAAGCGTCGCACGCGCTGCAGCAGACTTTGACCGTGGTCCAGGGGAGATGGAAGGAGCACAGTTCATCTGGCACACATCATCATTAGGCGTGCACGGGGTCGCCTCTGGAGCTCCCCAGCCACCGTGCAGGTGTGGTCGTCCCGCCGAAACCGCAGCGGCGACCGCTTCTTTAGAGCACCACGCCCCGGCGTGCCTGGTAGCGTGCCGCCGCGACTACTGTATTTAAAGAGACCGCGAGCTTGTTCTTTCTTCCACCAGGGCGTGGCGCCCCGCTGCTTTCTGCGAGAAGACGTGCCGCCTCGCGCCACATGCTGTGGCTTCTTGAAGCCGCGCTGCTCCTCTTGTTGTGGTTTGCCGTGGTCGCTGTTATTGTTGTGGTTGGGGGAGGGTTCCTCGTGGCGAGCGCATGGAGACGCTCGGCTTCTGTCCAGCTGGACAGTCTTGAGGACACCCGCGCACGTCTTCGACGTGGACAGGCGTGGTCAACGACGGACAGGACGTCGACCCGGTTCCTCCGGACGCATCTTCTTCATCGTCACGTGACTGACGATGGTCACGTGGTAGCAGACCGCGGCCCTCGGGAGGTCACGTGAACGCCGAAGCGTCGTGGTGTCTCGTCGTGTTTTGTTTTGTGTGTGTGTGTTTGAGTTGCAGCCGTATTTAATGCAAATGAGGGAGGGGTGTATACGATACGGTGGGGTTGGTGGCTTGAGCGGCCGCCGCCGCAGCCGCTTCTATTCCTGGAAGGGGACGACGGTGATTCGAGGGGTGGATTTCGGCAACGATGGCGGGAGGGATTGGGTTGACCTTTTGGCGCTTGATTAAGGGGGGCCCATTTGCATTGGAACTAGTCGCCGCTCTCTGGGGTAATGGAGGGCCTGGGAATGGCGTCTCGCCTTGGCTTGTTTCTTTGAAACCATTATATTTTTTAGACGGGGGAAAAAAAGGAGGGGGGAAGGAGGGGGGTTGTATTGGCGTACCGCGGATTATGTGGTGGCGGCAGCTATGTTGCTGCGTCGATGATCGTGTGCTGGACTGGGAGGAATGGGTAATGGTATGGTCGGGATAAAACGCCAAAGACTCGTGGTCGCCGAAGGGCGTTTTTGATACTTAAGCAAAAATGCAGAAGCTAAGCTACTTGTTCGCGAGTTGGTGATCGAGGAGGCTCATCGAGCTCGTTGGCTCCTTTCCTTATATATTGCCCCAAGGCACTTCATTTGGATTTCTAATGACAAAACGATCTACTTAGAAATGATGTCAGATCTCGGAGCAAGCTAACGTTTTCAGATAGACTTACTTGTAGAGCTCTGCTTCGGACTCACGTGTGAGTACGCTTGCGTGTCGCGTGCCAAAACAGGGCACGGTTCAAGTTAGTGTAACCCCAGCTAAGATCGATCGTCTCCTGCTTTTTGTAGAGTGGCCATATCAGCTTTGGAAATGCAGACGTTTGTGTGGCAGTTTTTGAGTACTTGTAACTGTGCCTTAGTAAACCGCTTGGAATCATGTAAAATTGTATATTCCAAACCGAAAGCGCTTTCGACAACTGAGAGTCACTGAGCGACAGAATGAGAACGTCAACGTTTCTTTCGAATGTTCGGCCTCCAGCACTTGCCTTCCGTCGTGCTTTTGCTGTGCGTGCACACGTCCGAAGCTCACGAGACGCCGAAACGTTATCCAAGATGGAGAGCACGCGCTGGAGGCAGGACAACTTCAAGGTTTCCCTTTCAGTTCTAATCATGTCAGTGACTAAGTCTCATTTGCATCCCATCAACTGATTCCTTCTTCGATACGACGTTCTCGATCACCGTAAGCATAATGGATTTGCTCGTAACAACTACGGCCGGAGAACGAAAAGGAGGGTGAAAAAATCAGTAAACAAGATGAAGACGTGTCGCAAAGCGTTGTGCAGCAAAGGTACTTGGGAAAGCCGTTGCAACGGAGGAGCACAAACCGCCTACACCCTGCGTGACCTTGCGTTTCGACATACTATATACGCGTCGTTTCTACACTCGCCGATGTCGTTTCGCCTGCACCGACGGCCGCGTTTTCAAACTGCCGGCGAGAGAAAGCGTAAATGGGAAGAAGATGTATTTGGAAGAGAGAGGGAGAAAACAAAAACGAGAGGAGAGGGAAAAGGTCAGAAAACGTCCTCGGTGTAATGGTTACGGCAACGAGCATATATAGGACTGGAGCTGTGTAACAAGGATGCATCTCTTGCAGTGATAGTATATGGCGCCTAAAACGCGTCCTCCGACTGGTGTGTTTACCGCGTCCAAAAACAGATGGTCCCTCGATTTCCGCCTGATGACGTCATAGAAGTGGCACGCTGGCGCCGGTCGCGATCCTGGCGGTGTTACTGCGGTGGTTGCGGATGTTGCAGACGCCTGTTCTGCTGCAGCAGGTCGCTCTCCAGTTGAACAGTCCACGGAAGCTTCGGCAGTCAGGAGTTGGGACGCTGCAGAGACGATCAGCGACATGTTCACGTTCGCTCGTCCTGTTAGGCGGGACTTCTAGCACCCCCCAACCGCCAGGATCGCGACATCCGACAACCTGACACTCCGGCTTCCGTGACGTCACTTGTTGTCACTTCCGATGTATGGGCGAGATATAGAACGCTAAACACACCACTCTTAGACGCGTTCCGGGCACCGAAGTCTTACCAGACGTTACCCCCCCCCCCCCCCCAAAAAAAAAAAAAATAAAGTAGCTAAATACAGTTACTTGTTACTCGCCCAAAAAGTAACTAAATACGTTACTCGTTACTGATTTTCAAAAGGAACGCGTTATTTTACCTCACATGCAACTAGTGACTTTTCTCGTTACTTTGACCACGAAATACACAACTGCTTTTGTTTCATGCCTTATTGTTTACTTTTCAGTAGTCATTGCACTTAAGCAGTAGCTGCGTCTCCAAGTTTTCATCGGTTATGTTTCCCCGCTTCCTTGAGAATACCATCTCCGGCGGCGCTGAAGAGTCGTTCTACTGACGCGCTCGAAGGAACGGCACTGTTGTCCTTCAGCAGGAGCTGGTGAATCTGAGATTCCCCTTTCTCTTTTGTTCTGTCTGGTTTCAAAGTTCCAAGTTGGCAATGGGTTCCGTGCCTTGCCACGTTGGCAACCTCCGGGTTTGCATTCGCTCTGTACACGATTCTGAAAGGTTCAACCAACGAACCTCATTGCGTTCGCTGGGTGGAGAACATTCCCAGCTGTATAAGTTCGACTGACGTGTTCAGCAATAAACGTTGCTATAGTGTCATACTGTTTAATTGTTTTTCGGGTTGCCCATCCGGCTTTGTCACAATAGGCGCATACTCGGGTAAGAAGTAAATCAATACTGTACACGTTACTCCTCAAAAGTAACTTAATACGTTACTCGTTACCTTAAAACGTAACTGGGTAGAAGTAACTCGTTACTAATAACGCCTTACGTATACACGTCTGAGGTTTACGTACCACTGGAGAACCCAGTTGCCATCGCAAAGATGGCGCGCCGCGCGCCGCCATTTTGGTCCATACGGGGCATATAAAACGGGTTCCGAGCAAGCACAGTGGCTCTCTTCCGCGAAATATCTGACGCCGCGCATGCGTGCACAATCCAATGACTTGGCATTTTTAACCCGAATGATAAGCGCCGGAAATTTGTGTATAAACCTTTGCATCGCTTATCACCTGGGCGAAAAATGCTGAGTCACTGAGCTGTGCACGCATGCGCAGGGTCTGATACACCGCACAGCAGAGCAACAGCGCATGCTCAGAAGGCCTTCCACAGCCCAGCAGACAAAGATGGCAGCGCGCAGAGGGCGATTTTTGCAAAAGTCTGTAGCCAGTGTCTCGGTTCCATGGAATGTTCTCGTAAATATTTACCTGGCCTCCGACTGTAACGAAATTCACCTTAAAGACCGACGAACAGTTCGCGCTTTCCAGTTTTCCCCCGCTTCCTCCTCTCCCCCTTCTACCCTGTCCACCGTTGCCCAGCTGTTTCCTCCTCCCTCATGGTAAGGAGGATTTTCTGCCTTGCAGAATCCCCAGTCTGGTCGTCGACTTTTTAACGTAAAAAACGCTGCTCAGTCATCAACAAAAAAAATTATAACAATCTCACTACACGACCGCATAGGTATCGCAGTACACAGTGGGCATGTATAGTAGCCGACAGGATACTCAAGTTTCGCGTTCTATCATAATAATCGCCTTGGCTCCTCTTCTTTCCACGATGCCTTTAATTGCTGGTGTCGGTTGTCATACTATTTGCATTTCATTTGCCGTGATTTTTTCATCGCGCCCTTCATATACTTCCCCAAAGTGAACCGCGGTCGCCCTGCTGATACACCATACAAAATACCGTACTGCAGACAGCGTCCGAGGCGTGTTTACTCCTTGTGTTCCTGCCTCACTGGTCGTACAATATCGGTCTGTAGACCACTCGAAACATACATGCGAACGAAGCAAACACCCACTTGGAACCTGCTTAATCCGTAGACCAGTGGTTCTCAAATGGGGGTCCGCGAAGGCAATCTAGGGGTCCGCGAAGTCCTGCCTTATCAGTCAAGCCCGGAAATAAAAGTTGTTTTTTCTTAGATTGCGAAGAAACGTTTCAATTTTTGGGTGAGTTTTCTCGTGGATATGTCAAAAAGAGAAGTCTACTTCACACAAGCCCTTACTTATATTCATTTATTAAATCACTATCATACTTGGTGTATACCTTTCCCTTTTCCTCACCATGAACGGGGTCCTCCATCATTTCCGTCGATCCTTAAGGGTCCGCGAAGCATCAATGGCTGAGAACCACTGCCGTAGACAGTTCTGTCATCATGTCTGACAGGGAACACCGTCTGTGTTTTGTATGATTTTACGAGCAGTGCGACTGGGGCTCTGTGATTTAGACAACCCATCTTCTTTCCCAGTCAAAAGCTGCAACGTTGTTAAATAAGAGTTAAATTAGTTCATACATATAACCGCCTACTATATCACTGTCCGCATAAAAAATATAAAAAAGTGTGTTCCTTATTAGTGTTGTGGTAATTTCTTCGCCAATTTCGGACGCCGCGAGAACAAACCGGTAAACTAATGATTGAATTACACCGTTTTTCATTCAGAAAAAAGAAGAAAAAAGAAAGCAGATACCCGATTTGCATCATTAAACCTGAAATTGCATATTTTGCAAAAATACAAAGATTTCAATCATAGAGTTACGGGATTCCGTAACCGTTTGTCCTCGCTCCCGCGCGCGCTTACTATTTATTTGCTTCGCTATCGGGCAACACACATCCGCATTTGGTGCATAATCCTATCCAGTCGTGTGTATATATATATATACATAGAGAGAGAGAGAGAAAAAGAGATACGTAGAGGCGGGCGTCGTAACCTCGACGGGCGAAAGCTCGTCAATTATTAATCCTGGTCCGCGGTCTTTTAACCCTGCGGAAATCTTTTTTCTTTATTTTTTTTTTTGCTTTACGATTTTATTTTTAGGACATCGAAGAGGCCGCGTATAGTTTCTTTCTGTTGACAAGTGCGCACACACATACTAACACACAAAACACACACACACACACACACGCGCGCGCGCGCAAACGGAACAGTTGCAAGTTTCGTCCGCTGTCGCGCGACGTGCAATTCCTCATGGCTGCTTCCGACAAGCCGGTGAGCCATAACCGTATAGCCTTAGAACAAAACAAAAAAGAAAAATGAAGAGAGAAAAAAAAAGTAACACGAAAGAGTCGCTTTGTCAAGACGAAATATGGAAGTTGGAAACGGATTCCTCAGCCAACCCGAACAGGTTTCTCGGTGCCAGGGGCCGTGACTTCATACATAAAATAATAGAAATAATAATAATAAAAATATAAATTGTAACGCTGCACCCTGATGGCCTAGTCCCCATCATAACGACAGACGCCAAATCGTGCTCTGGCCGCATCGAAGAAACAAAACAAAACAAAAAACAGCTTTCTGTCGATCAGAGCAATCTTCCCAGCTTGTTAAACACGTGTCCTTTTGCGGCCTGGTGACGATACAGCGTAAAAAACAAATGTTGGCAGGGCGCATATCAAACATGTTCTGCAAGAAATGGAAGCCGCTCCCACCTCTTTCTATTTTGCCAGAGCGAACGCTGGAGAGGAGGAGACCTCTTCTACAGCATTCTCTCTGCTAAAGTAAAAGGAGTGGGAGGAGCTTCCCCTAGCCATAGCCTCCCATATACTGACAAAGCCTGGCAGATCGCCGCGAGAAGCGGCCGCCGAAATGGAAAAGGTGGAGAGGCAGACAACGGATGAGAGGAGAGCCACGTGACTGGCGCCCCGCTGCGGCGAGACGCCGGAACGCACTTCTCCCGAGCGAACGAGTGTGTTTCGGGTCCTCGCCGCTGAAAGAGCTGTGCGCTGACGTCCAGGGGTTCCCCGAGAAATGGCTCTTTGATGCTCTGTGCTACCAGATCCTCGCACTCCAAATCCGCGACCGGACACTTTATGGCTCCGTCGCCGAACTGCATGCCAGGCTTTGTGTGTACAGAGGCGGCTATGCCAGAGCTCTTATCCTGCCACTGACTATGAACCCGCAAAAATAGGACTGAATAAATCGACCTGAATTCCGTGAACCAGTGTATACACCCGACATGTTTTCATCTCAAGAACCGTAGTAAAAAGTAGTCCGGCTTTTCGCGGAGCAGTAATAATTTCCCACTTTATGTAGAAAGTTAAAATATACGACGATGCATTTCAAATTAGATATGTTTTATCGTATCAAGAGGTACACGTTTCAAGCGCCAAAAGCATCGCTTCTACCTCCGACAACCAAATCTTGTAAGGGCTACTTCGCGCTGCGTATAAAAAATGCGTAAAACGTTTTGTTGTTTTTCTTCTTGAGGTGAAAACGAATATAGAGAGTAGAGAGTCAGAAATGTAAGTGTTTCGCGGCGTTTTTAGTCCCGAAAATAGAATCACTGGCATGTGTTTCGCAGGAGGAAATCTGTGTTTCACAGGAGGAAACTTGTGTAGAATTCGAAAACGCTTAAATGAGGGCGTGGACAGGCCTTTTTTTTCTCTCTCTCTCTCTCTTGTTTATTTCCGTTCGCACACAGGCAGAAAAGTAAAGCAACTATTGAAACAACTCGGTATCAAATATTTTTAAATCAATCCTTTCACCTGTTCACCAGTCAATCAACTTGAATGAAAGGGCTTCACGTTTCACAACAAATGAAAAAAAGTGTGTAAAACTCAGGGGGTATAATAAAGCTCAAAAGAAGCATGTGAAGAATAAAAGACAAAACTTGTAAAGGAAGAAAAACACAACCACTGTGACTTAGTAAAAGTGTAAACTACATTTGGTTTGCTAGCAAGGACGCAAAATATATTGGGGGAATACAAAAACTACTATCTTTAAAAAATAAACGCATTTGAAGGACCTGTTTGGTTGTCTTGAATGCGTATACGGCATGTATAGTATAGTATAGTATGTATAGTATAGTATAGTATAGTATAGTATGAGTTCATTACTTTAGTCCTACACAACAATGTGCGGCACCTTCACAAACCCTTTCTATGTGTTTATCAGTACTCTGACAACCCTCTGCACATTGAGATAAAACTAACGATATATTGAAGCACCATCTCCTCGTAAAATGTCTGGTGACATTATTTTAAAATAATTACGGCATTGAGAGGGCACAGGGAGCTCGAACATCCACCATTCCATCCAAATAATCCGCGTAAAAAAATAAAAAGTCCAAAGCCCGTCGCCCCAGGCGTGAACGTACACGCGCTATTTTTCTTTTTGATCGGACGGTGCACCGCTGAGAAGGGAGGTGGTGTCCCTCCCCGGAGGTCCATCTAGTCCTGGTGCGCGAAGCGAGCTTCATCTCGTCCCGCATCCTTCACCGAGGCACGTCCACGCCTCGAAGCGTTGCAGGAGCAGGAGACGGGGGTAGGTCGCGACCTCCGACCATCGGGGAGGGGGTCACGCCCTTACATCTCCGATGAGGGTAGCTACGCCGTCGTCGAGGAAACAAAAACAACAACAATACGGTCGCAGGACAGGCACTGGTCTGGTATGCGCCGGAACGTTATACGGCGCTCTGCAGCTCTCGAAGCACCGGTGTCTTGCCGTCGACCCCCGAGAAGGAGCGGTAGAGGTCCATTCCCACGACCCCGTGACAGGCAGAATTAACCCAAAGTGCACCGAAGAAGAGGCTCGGCCCGATCTATGGCTGCCCTCGGGGGCTGACTATGGCTATGGCTACGGCTTGCGCGTCTTGCAGACGGTGCGGGTGGGTATATGTATATGGGAAATGCGGAGGGAATGAACGGGCGCATGGACTTGGTCACCGAATATGATGCCCGTATGGAGGGTTCTTAGACGATTATGGTTCTATGATGATTTTGCGTTGTCCCATCGTGTTAGCCTCGAGAGGTATTAATGGCGCCCCCTCGTGTCCATTCGTTATGACGTCACGTGAAGGAGGCAGCCCATTTTGGAATTAGGGAGCGTGGTGAAGTCTCGACGGTATGATACGAACACCGCGGAAGCAGCGGGTAGAACACATCTGGATCTCGTCGACAGCAATGTTTTGAGACTCGTTTTGAATTTTCATTTAAAATTTTCATGTGAAAAACAAACAAAAAGTTTTCTTTGAAAAAAAAAAGACACACAGAAATAAGAATATGTTTTTTTTCTCAAGTTTATTTGCACACATTTTCGTTGCATATTTATTTGAAATGCAAGTAAACTTTCGTGATTGCTGTTATTTTTATTAGAGTTGCTTTTTCTATTTAATTTAGAAATTGACACAAATTTCCTCTTGCGCTGTTTTTTCCCCGCCCCGTTTAAAATCAGAAGGCGCTGTTTTCGGTGTCTTCCATGAGAGGGCGGTAGTACAAGTAAATAAATACTCGTATACATAAACGTCTCTCGTAAACGTGTTCAGATATTGTCAAACTAGCGCGAAACAGTAACACAAAAAAAGTAACGTGAAAATGTTTTAAATTTTATCTCGCATACTAAAATGTGCATGTATTTGTCAACCTGAAAAATCGTTGCCACACACACACACGAATCAAAACAGATTTTTGTTTTATACTATACTAAAACATTTATACTAAAACAGATTTCACCTGCGTTTTTTTATACATTACATATTTAGTGCACATTTATTGCATGTATTTTTGCCGAGGGAAACGGCGAGCAAAACAAAAGGCACGGGAAACCGAGGAGCTGCACGGCGCCGTAAAACACGGGTCCACGCACACTTGGGAGACTTTCCTCGCTATCTATTCTCCCTTTCCCACGGCACGAGGGCGTCGATGGAACCGCCCCTCGTTAGGCCTAACTTACGCCTAACCGGCGTTCCGTTCGTCCCCGCGTCTGCGCACACCAGACGACGATCACGGGCTTCCCCGAAAACGGCTCCAAATCTATCGCGTGCCCTCGGGCGACAGCAGCGACGCTTTCTCGGGCGCAGCCGGTCAACTTGTAGAGAAAAAAAATATAAAAAATCACCACCAGAACATAGAAACACACCAAGAAAAGCAGTCGCAAAACACCAAACAGAGACGCCAAAATTATGGGAAAGGCGTCTTCTGATGCAACGATCTCGCTGTCGCTCGATTAGTCGTTGTAATTATCTTGCTCACTTTAAGAAAACGGTAGGATCGCACACCCCACCAGAAGTGCGTACATTGCTCACTTGGGGGCGCTATCGCTGGAGTCGGCGAAGAACGGATATAAGACGCCATTAATTTTCAAGATGACTTGCACTCCCTAAACATTCATATAACAAGTTGGCTTCCAAACAGAAGTGCGTATAGCACACTCAAGAGGGCGCTTGAATCGTAGGTCAACAAAGCACTCAGAACAAGGGCGTCAAGGAGTCAACAGCCGAGACGTAGATGCTTCCATCGTCGTTGTCGGTGTTGTAATTGCAACGCCCGCTTTGGAAGGCACTAAAGCATAGTCCCCCCCCCCCCTCTTTCCCGCTCACCTTCAAATTGCGAACATTTGACACAAGGGGGCGCTGTACAACGCCTCTTTAAAGTTACAGGGTGGCCGGTTTTAGATGACCTAGCAGAACGAGGGCTTCAGTGCGGCCGATTCGGAAAAAACCAAGTGGACAACATCAGACGTAAATAGAAAACAAAGCCGTACGAAAAGCTACAAATAAAAATTTAGGGAAAAAAAAAAGGATATGTGAGCAGGAAAGAAAATTGCAACTCTCGGGTGTCCGTTTTAGTAAATGGTAGGAGGAGTTGGAACAATTACGACTTTTCGTACGGTTCGACTCCAACCCGGAATTATAACTTCCGAAAACGTAAAGGAGGCTCAGAAAACTAGATTTCCCTTGTCTCTGGGCGAAACCAGTAGGTTTTGCAAGTACATAACATAGATAAATTGTATACGAGAGAAACAAAAAAATAAACACACAAGATGGCGGTGCGACGTGGGACTCCCGGTAAATTGCTCTCGAATTGCTGCGATCGGGCAAAAGTGGTGTCCGCCCGCAACCTTTTTGGACGCTTGTACGATTGCCCCAAAGAGGGGGCGTGGTCGTCGCCCCCTCCCCTCATTTTGTTCGCACACACGTTATTTACGAAGCCCGCTTATCGCTACGTATTCGGTGCGTCCAAAAATGGAACTTGTCTATACGCAATCGTTTTCTCGCTGGAGGCTCAATGTCGAAAAACAGAACTTAGCCATTTCGATTCTTTACCGTTTACTTTATTGTTATTATTTTGATTATATTTATTTTCTTGTGATTTGTCGTGAGTGGGTGTTATTCGATAAGTGGCAGGGTTGGCTTCCGTAATTACGTTTCTTTTTTTCCCAAAGAAATGGAGTTGCACTTGGTACGCAACTTTATATTTTAAGCTTTTTTTTTTGGGGGGGGTCGTTTATGCGTGCTTGCCGGCAACGCACAGAGGGGGTGGGATTCATGAGACGTGACTTACACTTGCTGCACGTTAATGGATACGAGTTATATAGATGCATAAGGTAACTAACTCCAATAATTGTACACTTTTTCTACTTATTTTTTTTTTTGGGGGGGGGGGTTGTAAGTATAATCAGTAAGCCGCACGCACACCTGTCAAGCATCGTATAATTTCAGCCGGAAAAATTCCGGACTTAGTCATGTCTGCATACCGCGGCGCCATTACGCGAGCTTGAGTAGTACAAAATGTAACGGGTAATGTTCGTATCTGCAGCATCCTGTATACCAACTGAATTCTGATCCGCTTGTGACTTGCTGAAATGTTTTGTTTCTTCTTCTTTGCTCTTTCCTGCAAACGATTTGAATCAGCGATTTGTGCACGGATCCTGAAATAAACCATAACCTTTTGTTGCTTGTTTTTGTCTTTTTTTTTTTTGCTCACTTTATCATTATGGTAAGAGAAATGCCAAATTCGTCGTCGTCAGTTTTAATGACTAAAAATCTCATTGACGAAATAATCTGGGGCAAATCAGTCGTTCCTCTTGTTCAACTCTCCTTCGACACGTACACAGAGATAGAATTAGCAACGTTTCAGTCAACAGCTCAATCGGTGAGAAAGATAGACTCAAAAATATTTCATTAGCCTCGCAGCTATGTAGCGAACAATTTGGCCGGAATCATCTAAGTCGTGCCCGGCATGACAATGTCTCTTGAGCGCCCGATGCCTGACCTCAAGAATACCTTCCTGTGGACCGTAAAAAACAAAAAAAAACAGTAAACAGTTCATAAAGGAAGAAACAACGAAGTAGAGTATGGAAGTAACGCAGACATAAAAATGAAATGATGCAAACACACGCGCACACAAATGAATTATCTTCTTGCCGCGAGCGAACGAATTTTTCGTGGATTCGCCACGCGGCCTAAGACTTGTGAGCGGTGTCATCCGGGAAACGTACGACCACCTGGCCGCGCAATGCCGGCCGCTCGTTTCCGTAAACAATGGGAGAGGGTATACGCTTCCAGGTACGCGACTGCGGCTACCACAACACGGGCAGCGCGCTCTTGGACTTCGCGACCGGCCGACGAAAGAACCTGTCCTTGCGACGCCATCTTGCTCCCGGCGTGTGTAGCAGGCGCGTATCCAGAAGGGAGGCCTATGGGGCCCGGCCCCCCCCCCCCCCCCCCCCCGAAATCTTCCATTTTGCTGGGGCCTCCTCTCCCCCCTCCCCTCATACAGCCTTTTGTCATGGGCGCCCCCCCCCCCCCCCCCGAAACAAAATCCTGGCTACGTGCCTGGTGTGTAGGTCGTCTGCTAGTCAAGCCTTGCTAAGGCGTGCCCAAGGTTGTCAGAGGGGCATCCTGACAAAGCATTTTGTAAGTCACGGTGGCCAGACTAGCCTTTGCAGCGTGGCTGCTTTCAGATATGTTACAGGGGCAGTCATTCTTGCAAGATGTGGAGTGACAGGTTAGAGTTCAGGGGAAACTCCTCCCAACTCTTTGCACTTTAGCAGGGCGAACGCTATAGAGAGGAGGTCGCTGTCAGCGAACTACACCAGAACGATTTCGCGTCTCGCTGATGTACGTGAGTTATTGGCCAGGGCCGGCTTGCTAGAAACAGCGTCTCAGCTGAGACTGGGGGAAAGAAAGCACTGCCAAAGCCAGCGCACGAGCTCAGCGGGACTCAAATCACGTCTCAAGACGCTCGCGCGTCCCAGCCTTTGCAGTGCTCTCTTTCACCCAGTCTCAGCTGAGACACAGTTCTAGCAAGCCGGCCCTGATTCGCGCAATTGTTGTCACCTAGGCATGCGACATATTCGGATGATAAAAAAAAACGCAGAAGGGTTTATCATTGCATCTTTATTTCAAAGCTTAGGTTCCAACTATTGTTCATTGTCTTCAAACGTGGACGAAATCCCCTCCTTTTGATGCTAGTACCTGTCAACCGCCCGTCACCTCTCTTCGAACAGACCAAGCATTCTAACCAATATCTTCGGTTAAATATGAAAGGATCAAGCTCTTATTAGGCTTTTCTGAAGGAAAAGCCTCAAGTGCAGGCCGATGGCGTGGCCGATGGCGTGGCCGAGACCATAAGGAAGACCTCATTGACCCTGAGGAAGAAGGTTACTCAGTTCACTCCACATCTCCTGGTGTAGGCTGCAGCATTGACTAAACCACTACCATAATAATCATAATCAACATCATCATTGTCGTCGTTATAAAGAAAGGGCTGTTAATCCCCTTGTTCAGCGGGGGGCGGAGGGGGCTCCACGTCCCTAACATCAATCAGCTTATCATATTGTGTCGCAACCTCAAAATAGCCAATTTATAAGCAGTCTTCAGCAGCCTGTCGCATTAGTCACTTGGTGCTGGAGGATTCGACGTACTACGAAGCTTGCTCGCTTTTCGGGGGGACGAGAAGAAAAAGGCTCGATGTTCCATATGGAAGGAGATCATCCTCCACCCATCCCGAGACTTGAGACCATCACCGCCTCTCCCTTCGATGGGCGAGATTGTTTTTCTCGGGACACAAAAGCGAAACTGAAGCCATCATCTATTTTTTTTTCTTTCTTTTCCTGGCCAATCCCCGGAGGCTTCTGTGTAAACCATCCGTCTCGTTCAATCTTATCCCCGAGGCGACGGCGGCAACTACGCAGCATATATACAAGGCTAGACTTTTTCTTCTGTGGGAAATCCAAGAAGGTATATAAGGACACGTGCGTAGATCAAACGCGGGGCCCGTTTTTTTTCTTTTTGTTTTTGTTTTCCTTGGGCGGGGGGCGTAGACACCCCCAAAAATTAATTAAGCGCCAAGCCCAGTGTTCCCAGGTGGAAACCGAGCGGTCTTCTTGGACGGTCCGAAGAGAAGAAAAGCGAAACAAAGATAAATAACTCCTGCCTCCGGTGTTGCTTTTCTGAAACTGGATATCCTTCTTCAAGACGCTGTTAGCGGGAGGACCACCCCGCCCTCTGATCTCTTCTAGAGGTCTTCAACACTCTTACACGCGGAGGGGTGTGACGTTTCTGTAGCGGCCCCCACGCCTCTGGAATTTCTTAACATAAAAAAAGACGAGGAAAAAATAAAACAGTTCCGGACCCTTTGTTCGCTTTGTCTAGGGTTTACAGCTGCAGCTCATATACCTGCTGACGCGAGTAAATCAAACATCTATAGCTACGGGAAACAGCCCTGAGCAAAGAAAGAAAATATGTCTGGAAGTTACGTCTGCCGTCTGAAGATGGTTAGGTGGAGTTTATTGCTACCGCGCAGTTCAAGTACGCGACCGGGCGGTTCGATCAACTACGCGAGAGTGTCGACTGAGAGCTTAGAGATTGGCCAACTTCTTAATTAATGGCGGTGAAAACGGATGAAGGGTATTTCGTTCGCTATGCTTCGTCGTTCTGGAAGGCTCACGTGCTCTTCGCGTATGCATGGAGTTCTTTTTCTTGGTGCCAGCAAACGTATATATAGTCCGGTTCACACGTGTATACATCGCTGATTTGAACGCAGCTTAGCACTGATGCAGCACCGTGCATCAGCTCTGAATCAATAGGGAGTTTTAGTAGATCGTTCCCATAGCTCCGATAACGATACCCGGTACTCGGCAGACGTCTTTGCCCATACATCGTATCGTTATCGGGTTTCGTCATCGGAGGTGTTGGTACAATCTACTAAAACTCGCCAATACCGCGAAGTCAGTGGTGCATCAGCAAGGTCAGCGCTTATCGCTAAGGTAGCGCTGTGGTGAATCTGTGAACGCGACTTGTACCTTCTAACGTGCTCGTTTTCCGTTTGCAATCATGAACAGAGGTTACGGCGGAAAGCTAAGAAATGGCGAATCCCCCCCCTTTTTATTTTTCTTTCTTTTTATGTCTAGAAGACAATATTACTTAATTTGTCTCCCAGTCTCCAGGCCCTGTGAATTCGTGTGGCGTACACTTTGACTCGTCATTACGGTAAAACTTTATGTACAGAACGCTCAAGATTTGAAACCGTTAACCCTTTTAATTATGTCTCTATATAGAAAACAACATACAAAAAAAAAAAAAACTCGAGTCATCCACGTTCTGCAGTATAGGTTAAGAAAGGCTGGGGTGGGTTATTATGCTGACGCTTAATGCTTCCTGATTGGTTGTTCGACGTTCTTATCGGAAACTGCCGCAATCTGATTGGCCACGAGGAACGATAATGAGATTCTCGGGACTCGCCACGCCTTGCGTTTCTTAAAATGTCATTGACTGGAGGCCGACACCACAGCTCAAGGTTGATCTCAATATCTGGAGGAAAACAACAAAACAGCCAGGTTAAAAAGAAAAAGAAGGAAAGACGACTTTACAAAAAAAAAATGCTTCGAATGTGGCCCGCTCGGACATTGCCAGCTAGAAGACAAGGCCATGCGCATGACGTCATCGTAAGTGTATCCCTGACCATTCCCACAAGCGCCAAAGCACGCCGAAGCTCGGCGAGTGTAGCCGCAAAGCGGCAGACGCGTCCGCCTTGACGTCACCGTGTGCTACGCGGAGCGCAAGTTCGTCTGCTTCTTGCACAAGGATGGCGATCATGCCAGAAAGCCAAACTCTCATCATGAACTAATGGTAACAAAAAAAACAAATATAGTGGGTAGACCTTCAGGCATTATCTAGCATTGAGGTCTACGCACTATCCTCTCAATCAAAGCCAATCAGAGCTCGGCGTCGTTCTGACGTCACCGCTGCGTGGATCCACTAGTGATGACGTAGGGGAGAGATAAGACGCGGGCCTTTGTCTTCTAGGTGATATTGGCTCAGAGCGGGGCCTCGGCGGCGGTCGTCGCGTCTCCTCTAATCCACGCGTGGTCGTTGTCGTCGGTATAGGTCAAGCGAAGCCGCTCCATCATGGGCGCGGCGCAACGCCGCCCGATTCTATGGCGCCCGAACCGGACTTGCCCGGCTCCCACTTCTGTTTCCTGCAGTGCAGTGCTCTGCTCCGGAGCCGACTCTCACGCCGCGGACACCGCTGATACGTCGTACTGAAGGCAGTCTGCAGGCACTGCCTGATGACGTGTGATGCTCGAGTCCTACTAGAGCGACAAACAGAAACAAACGATAGCGACAAGCTTCAAACCAGAGTCTTTCGCGATTTGACAGGCTTTGTCGAATAAAGGAGACTATGCTCAAACACGAGCATCATGCACGCGAGGGTATCTTTGGCCGGTTTGCAATCACTCGTGCTTACTTCACGTGCACCGAACGACTAAACGCCTGCCAAAGGTATACCATCGCGAGCATGCTGCATGTGTTTGAGGCTTGTCGCTGTCGTTAGTTTTCTGTTTGTCGCTCCCTTGGGGCTCGGCCATATATGCGGTGTGAATGCGGCTCTTAGTTCTTCCTTCGGAACCCAAGAATTCGTCAATTTGCTGCTTATGTGTATGCTTATGCAGCCTGAAGTTAGTCAGCCTCAACTGGCGACTTGTCTGTCAGCTGTAGATGAGAACTTTAGCTAGTGCAGTGCAAGCGGTTAGCCTCGGGATCTTTAACGAGCACCACGCAGTAGATGACACGATCGCACGCCTGTACGATGCTCATCCAGATCGAAACAGGCAGGGGTGGGGATTGAACCCAGGATCCTGGGTTCTGCAGCGCGAGCTTTCGCTCCATGCTCCGAGCTGGTGCGAAGAATTCGGCAAGATGCACTATTCTGTCTGTCTGCTTGCTTCTCGATTTCCTCAGTTTGACGACGTTCGCACGGAAGGCTCGCTGACTACCTCTCGATTACGTCGGCTGCAGAACACCGGGAAGTGACTGTCCTCATGCATGCGTGCGAGCATCCAACACCTCCTAGATAACAAAGCCGTAGTGCTGATAGAGATGATCGTCATCAGCAGAAGGCCAACGCTGGGCACAGGTCGGAACCGACGACTGCGTCAACTTTCGGATAAAAACTTGACTTGAAGCAGAGCGATGAAGCAGCACTTGTTTCCAATCTGTGTCCAGCGTTGGCCTTCTCTGGTGACGCAAAAATGTCAGCAACTACAGCCTTGTAGTCTGAGCGGTGTTGGTGCATTCGCCCAGAAGGGACGCATTCGCATTTCTACGTTCAAAAACATGGGGCCAGCATGCACACGGTACATTACTGGCCTCATATGGCGTCAAAAAGGTGAGATCCGTGGGCACCTGAACTATGGGAGCGACGAACGAGCATCTGCGTGTGTGTGTGAGCGCGTTTGCGCTGCAGAAACGCAGGATGCACACACGTGTTTATGTAAAGACACGCGAAGAACACACAGATACATGTATATGCGCCGATGAAACATGACATCAATGCATGAAACATAAAGGCAATCTGAGCTGATAGAAATAAATCAAAAGGCCTCGGAAGACTTAGAGTGTCATCCAAACTATCTTACAGCCAAACTCAGACTGAGGAAGCAAACGGTGAAGCGATTGGCTGCCAATTATGTTTCAGGAGGTGGCATTTCATTCATTCAGATTTAGACGCACACCCAGTGGCGTAGCCAGGAATTATTTACGGTGGGGGGAGGGGGGGGGGCGGGGGGTTGGAGCTCTGTCTTATCTTCGCGTGTAGTAGTCGATGTACTGTACAAGTCACGGGTACGGACATCGCCGTCCCCAACCCCCGGCTGTCTGTAACAATTCGCTAGTCAATGAATACTTGTGTTCCTTTACTAAAAAAAATAATTTCGTGGGGGGGGGAAGGGGGTTGACCCACCCCCTCAATCCATCCCCCTGTCTACGCCAAGGAGGGGGGGGGGAGATTGACCACCCCAATCCACACCCCTGCCTACGTCACTGTGCACACCCCATGAACATGCATACACACTCTCTGCATGCTTTGAGACATGCATCAGAGTCACACGTAGCAGTTAGCACCCTGGTTAGCACCGAGATGTTCTTCGGTGGCGTCCTCCATCCCACATGATGATACATCATACAGAAGACAGGGTGTTCGCGTCAGACACGGTGACGGAATTCTCTGCGGACCCGCATCAAGCCTCTTCGAAGCATGTTTACTTCATTCGTGCGCATGCTCGAACATGTCTGCAGATCGGCTTTTGTATGACCCATGTGCCAAGGCCGTCACACGAGCCTAAAAAGCACAGTGGAAGAAAGCTCGGAGTCGTTGCGTTTTTTTTTTTAGACAAGGACCATCGATGTGGACAGTCTGACATTTCTTTTCGTTCCGTCGGACGAAAGCATCACTCCCCATCGTTCTCCCTCTTCCCTCAACCGCCAAACAGTCCACTAAGCCAGGCGTGTGGATCGAAAAAAAAAGTACGTTTCACACACAACGTAATTAATCCCTGTTAAGACGTCATCGCGCGAATATGTGGCCACTCGTGGAAAGCCGACCACAGCGACGTTTTCGGTCGCGTACGTTGCCAATAGAGAGTGGCGTAGGGTCAGGCCTACAGAACAAAGAAGCCGAGATGCCAAGGAGTAAAGAAAAAAAGACAAGGGAGACCTGTGCCATTCCTCCGACGGCTCCAAAAGCGAAAGCGACGATCCGCGCCCTCTCCACTGCCCCCGAGAAAGGGAGGGGGTCACGAGAGAGGGCGGCGTGTGGGGTCGTGACCTCAGCTGCACTGGCCTAATGGGCCCCGGGGGGCAAGCAGGACCCCTCCGTGGGGGCCGCCCCCGCTAGCGCAGCTGCGACCTTGATTGACCCCTCGCGGGCCCCCCACTCCAAGACGCTCGCTCGATTGCCATTCTGCGCAGGCCGGCAACGGGGCCTGATGGATTTTCCGCGGCAGACTCTTTTATAGATGGAACATGGCCGGGACTATTCTCCGTTCCGTGGCCTTTCTCTCTCTCGGTGCTTTGGTATATACGAGAAACTGTATATATACCTGGATGGGGTTGGCTCTGTATGTATGAGAGCCACATTCATATCTCTCGGGGACCTAATGGTCTGTGTTTTGATGCCATTTCAGAAATCAGTGGCCGCTGTGCTGGAAAAGAAAGGGGCGGGGGGGGGGAGGGGGGAGGTCACACAGAGCACAAACGTCGTATCACGGATTGACAGTAGGATATACCTACCTGGAATCATTCTAAGCGGATAGCATTCGAAGGGCCAGCTCTTGTAGCGCTTTTGTGTCCACAACATATAGCCGCGACGGTCGTCCCGTGACACGATGACTTCGCGGGAACCTGTGACATCAGGATGTGACGTGATACCGTGGCGTCATGGTGTCACGTGATGTCACCTGACGTGACGTTACGTAACGTCACGTTACGCAGTCACGTGAGCTGCCACCGTGATGTCAGAAAGGACCTATAAATGCTATGCATTTAGAGAGTCTCTAGGTTATGCCGAAAAAACAAACAAAGTTCTATCGTTTCTTCTTGTTTTTTTGTATTTTCAAGGAGTGCCGTCTGTTTTTTACAGCTGTTACACTTTCTTCTAAGCGCCTCTTTTGCACCCGGTGTCCTTGAAAACGCCAATACCAAGAGTTACGGGCGTATCGGATTTAACGACGACCGCGAAATCAAGCCGCAGCGGGTGTTCTTGATCTTTTTCCTTGTCTTTTTTTTTCTCGCATCTTTATTTTTTTATGTTAGCGAGGAGAGGAAAGTAAGGAAAAATAGACAGAGCGCACACGCACGCACATGCCAATTCATGCGATTTGTACGTCCCTCACTCTATAAGAAACACGGCATATCGCCGCCGCAGCACCCGCGTACACAGACAAGCATATCTAAAAACCCTACTGTAAGCAAAATTGAAAAAAAATGTGGACGAAGAACAGACAGAAAGAAGCGCCCAGTCCAGGAGCCCTCGACTGGATCCCCTGTAAATTTGCCAACACCACGTACATAGATAGAAAGCCGTAGTGCGAAATTACCACATACAGGTAGCAACTGAGTGAGAGGAGACGAGAGAGCTGCGCTGACGTCAGTTTCTTCCTCTACGTACGTCACCTATTGAGGGCCAGCTGCGGGTCACTATACTAGGCACGGGTGCCGTGTCGGCGTTCAATGGGAATCGAGCTATGATCGACGAACCGAACGTCGGCGAACGGGCGCGCTCTTTCCCAGATATGTGTCCCGCGCTGCTTTACAGATTTGTTGATCAGGAAACTGTGAAAGTTACACGAATGCAGTTTGTGCAGGTGGGTTATACGACACGGGGCTACTATAATACAGGGAGCTAGTCGTCTCGATAAGTCGGCTAATTAACTAAAATATGTTAATTACCTCTTTACGTGATGAAAACGAACGCGTGATTCCAATTAAAAAATACCTGAGCGCGTCATCGAATTCCCCTAAACCGAACAATTTTAGAAATATTCGGAGCGCGCGTGGGAAGCACAGTGGAGCGCTAAAGTCACCACTCGTAGCGCCCGCGCGGTTCTCGGGCCTTCTTATCGTCCGTGTCTTCTCACCGCTGAGCCGCGTGCCTGTTCCACGAGTGCTAACTTCAGTCATAGCCTCCTATATATTGACAAAGCCTGGCAGATCGCCACGAGAAACGGCCGCCGAAATAGAAAAGGTGGAGCGGCAGACAACGGATGAGAGGAGAGCCACGTGACTGGCGCCCCGCTGCGGCGAGACGCCGAAACACAGTTCTCCCGAGCGAACAAGTGTGTTTCGGGTCCTCGCGACTGCGAGAGCTGTGAACTGACGCCCAGGTTCCCCGAGAAATGGCTCTTTGATGCTCTGTGCTACCAGATCCTCGCGCTCCCAATCTGCAACCGGGCACTCTATGGCTCCGTCGTTGACCTGCCAGGATTTGGAAGTATAGAGGAGACTATGCTTCAAATAGTTACTGCGCTTTCCACGCGCTCAGTCTTTTTAAAAGTTACCGATTTAGTGGTCTTCACTGATGCTCAGCAAGTTTCTAATTGGAACCGTATGTTCGTTTTCACTAATTAATAAGTTGGCTAACGCATTTTAATTAATTATTTTATTTATCGTGAAGATTATCCCCCCATATTGTGTCCCAATGAAAATATAACTCATATGCAGAGAGCGCATTAGTGTAAGCTTTCGCGGCTTTATAGAACAAAACTATGAACCCCAAAAAGAAACACTTTGTCTGTAGGCGCATCAACTATTTGTTATCGTATCAACATGTGCACGTTTCAAACGCAAAAAAAGTAAAACATCGTTTCTGCCTTCAAAAATAAATCTTGTAAAAACTAATTTGCGGAGCGCATTAACAATATGCGAAAACTTTTTTTATTTGTTTTATGTGACAACGAGTATAGGTGGTGCTGCATGTCCCCAATGTTCACACAAAACAATGTTTGTTCATTCTTACTGAGAAACACAAAAAAGATAAGAGGCAAAAATGCTTGTCACCTGCAAACCTTTACGTGTTAGCCTTTAAAAGGATCATGCGAAGGCAGCTGACAATAAAGAGTTTTACATAACCGTTTCTGCACATCGGATACGTAACGATGGACCCTTCGGTATACGAACTGCGCATGTGCCACCGCATAAGGCTCGCGCATGCGCAGTTGGTACTGGAGGGCCCATCGTATACCGTATTGGATCTGCATAAACGGTTCTCTAAACCTCTCTAATCGAGCGTCCTGATACCGTGCTGTCCCTCATTAGATTGTCTTATTATGACGTCAGCGGGTTCTCGGTGTGACGCGTACAGATCCTAGTGTGAGTAAGTAGCCAAAAAGGGGGGGCAGGGGGGAGATAGAAGAACAAGAAAGTTGTTTCATGGTTGCTTTTACGTTGGACAGGGATTGTGTACGGTTCTCGTAGGCCGATATAGTGAGGAGGAGGTTTGAATGAGGCGGGGAAAGCGTGACGCGCCACGGGACGGAATCACCAACGGAGGCAGACTTCCAGAACCACGCAGGGATCACGTCTTCGCCTTGAACCGCACGCGGGAAGGAGGCTTTGCCGCCGTACGTCCGGCCACGACTCCGGCCGATTATGCGGCAACCGCGGACACGAAGCGGCGGGCATTAGAGGGACAGGTGCTGCGCTCGCTTCCCCGACGGAGGCTGTACTGCAACCGCCACGCGTGTATACACACAGAGATCGCACCGGTTTCGACGCGCAGCGGAAGCGAATTGCGCGAGGTCTCCGGACGTTCGTCATGTCACGCGTTATGTATGCACTACGCTACTTGGACTCCGCTTTGTGTGGCATCCCGGAATTCTAGTATAGTGTACTCTACGAGATATAGCTAGTCTACTCTTCTAAACATGCCTATAACAGTGCATTCAGTAAACTACGTACAGTATAATCTAGTACATATTCCTAGTATATAGAGCACTAAACTAAGTGTAATGTACACTACAACGTATACATGCTGTGGTGCATTGAACTATGTAGAGTGACTCAACCACCTATAGCGTATACCTATAATATACTGTACTGAACCACCCTAGGTGTAGTGTACTCTACTGCACATACCTATAGTATAGCGCATTTAACTAGGTAGAGTGACTCTACTACCTATACCGTACTTTACTACCTAGTATATCTATAGAATAGTGAACTAAACTAAGTGTATTGGGCTCTACTACGTGCCTAGTGCTGTGCACTGAACTAGGTATAGTGTACTTTATTACTACATATGCCTAGCATTGTGCACTAAGCTAGGTATAGTTCACTGTACAACATATACCTAGTATAGTGCACTAAACTATATTATAATGTACTCGACTACATATGCCTAGTACAGTGCACTAAACTATACTATAATCTACTCTACTATGATATGCGTAGTATAGTGCACTAAACCCAGTAGAGTGCACAACACTAGGTATAGCGTATATATACCCTCCTAGGGCTACGTGATATCACCTCTCGGAATTCTAGTATATAGTTCCTCACTCGTGAAGCCAGCTTGTAGTCCATTGAGTTCTGTCGGTTGGGCTTTACGTAGCAAGTCCGTCCTCTTTCTTTGTGCCGAATTTCTCTGTAGTTTTTCAGTTATAATAGCGACAGCTCAAGGGTGACTCCCATTTGAGGTCTCTCATTGGGAGGTGTTCCCCGGCATAGTGACAAATTCTGAATGGAGGTGATATGCGATGGAAGGTTGAGGCGACCTCCTGACTTTACCGCGTGGCTATACTGGCCATTGACAATGTATCACTATAAGAAACCCGGAGCGTCTGCTTTCCCGCAAAGCAGTTGGGAGAGCCAATCGCTGCAAACTACGGGGGAGCTCGGCCAATGACGAAGCAGAACATATTTTTACACCTAAAATAAAACAACATGCCTACTCCGAAGCTATGTCAGAAGTAAGAGGCACGTGCCCAGTCTTGATGGGCGCCAGGTGGCTCGAGGCTCAAGGCCATCAAGCGCACGCACGTGCACCCATGGCGTCTGACTGCGTAGCCACAGAAAGTTGCCCAATAATATAGCGGGGTAACCGTGGTTAAGCGTAACTGCAGTTAAGTGTGACCGCGTAACTTTTACTAATAAAAAAGTATATCGGGATTCGCGAGATCGTCCTATATGCGGAGCGCAAGTTCGTCTGCTTCTTCATAGGGGTTGCGATGATGTCAGAACGCCGAGCTCTTATTGGCTGATTGAAAAAAAATAGTGGGTAGACCTCGAGGCATCTAGCATTGACGTCTACCCACTATCCTTCCAATCGCACCCAATCAGAACTCAGCGTCGTTCTGACGTCACCAGCGTGACGCACTGCGCACGAAGCAGACGACTTGCTCTCCGAATACCTCCAGTCTCGCAGAAGACACAAAACGGACTGCTCCTTATAAGCGGCAGAAGCGGCGGCTCTGCAAGAAACGCCAGGTGCCGGACAAGTCAAACACAACCAAGAAAACCCGGTATATGCCCACGACGCCCCGGGTTTCGAAGTCGTGGCCCACAAAATCGTGATCTGGCGGAATCGGCGAAATGCAATTATACAACGAGCGTCCAACCAGCCGCCTGCGTTTACCGGTCTCTACCGGGCAGCGTCCCTGTGCGAGTCTGTCCGTGTAGGCTTGCCCACGTCTTGGCTTGGCCAACGTCTTGCGCACGGATAGATGTATACTACTACCATATACCGACGCGAGACAGCCCCGCTACACGCCACATTATAGACACGCCGTTTGTTGCTGTATTATATAGTTCTTGTTGTTTCGCGAAAGCGTACGGCGGAGAAAACGTCGATCGTGCCCTCTATGACCGCAGGTGGTACGGAAACAAATACGCCGCGGCTCTGTTTTGTTGTTTGTTGTTGCTGCATGGAGCCGCTTGCTGCATGGCTAGACGCTCTTATTGTTTGAGCGCGGATGATTATTGGCTGTCTGTCTTTTTGTGTTCCGCCGTGGCGAGGTCTCTCTCGGAGGTATATACTCTTGTGTTCCGACAACAATGTGAGAGTTAATGTCTAATTGTCTCTCGGGGTGGCGTTATTTCGGCAGAAGTTGATGGCACTCCGAGGTCGGTGGATGGGTCGTTGTCGTTGTTGTTGTCCATCCCATGTCCAGAGTTTCAACCCGTAGAAATAACTGCAAAAAAAAATAAATACTTATGTTAGAACGAGTTTTCAACATCTTACCATCGCTCCGCAACCAATGAAATTGCTGGATTAGGCAGTAAGAACTCTGACGAAACAATTACGAAGCAGAAAGGCTTGATTCAAAGGTGCGGTCACGGGGACAATACATGTGCAAAAAGGCAGTCTGCAGATGCTGTTTTCGGCGTGTTTCTCCCTTGCATGGCGGCCCTGTCACATTAGCCATACAAAAACAGTCCGCGGACATGTCCGGAGACATGTCGGCGGATACGTATGAGCAGTGTGCACTGTGCGTCGTATAAATTTGAGCACTTTCCATGGAGGTGTGTTGGTTGGCACTGCATCGCTATCCTGCGCCTCACGGCCGCGCAGAGGGGTACACTTTCGACATTCGAAAGTGCAAGAACTCGGCGTCGGCTTTTTACAGCGGCGCGCATCCGACGCGAACGACTTGGCGGAGGACTTTTTTAACGGCGAGACAGCATATGCCTCGCACCTCCGCGCGCGGGGTGCCATTCGCGCCCTGATGATGGTCCGCGGCCGCAAAAGCCGTTGATGGGTTATGCGACCGTGTTTCCTCCCCTCATCCCCGTCCCGTGATTTCGCGAGAACCATTCCTTGCTTTTCATTTTGTTTTGTTTGAAGTCTTCTCGTTCCGAACCCTCCTCTGCTTTCTCCGTTTTCATCATTCGCACCTGCGGAAAAACCGAAAGCGAGCTTCTCGGCATCTTTTTATTTATTTATTATTATTATTATTATTATTATTATTATTATTATTACTGTAAGATAGAGACCGTCCTTCGTAACATTATTAATATTTTCCCACAAAAACAACACTTTCGTGTTTTTTTTAAATATTTTTCCTACGTTTGATTGTCATAATTCTGCGGTAATTTCATCACTCGCGCTTGTGTAGGTCTCCCCTAAACACACCGAGAGCGAACCTTATAAGACTATTGCAGTAATCGCCTTATGCGCTGCCATCTTTGTCTATTGGACTGTGAAACGCGTTCGTGGGCATGCTCAGTAGCTCTCTTCCGAGGGGTATCAGACGATGCGCATGCGTCAACGGCCCCGTGACTCGGCATTTTTCGCCCGGGTCGTACGCGCTGGATAGGTGCGTTGCTGACAACCAAGCCCATGGTTGCTCTGCTGACAACCAAGCCCACGGTTGCTCAAACGAGGTGCGGGCACTGCGCGTGCCCAGAAACCAGAGTTCGAGTGAGGTTAAAGCGTATGCCCGTGCGCACTGCCGACAGCAGCGCCATCGCGGTGACGTGACGACAGAAAGTCGAGCTGGCGTATAGCCTCTAAGGTGCTTGACGCCGAGTATCCGCTGCTTCGGGTGGGGCGAGCCACGTCGCGGTAGGAGCCTCAACCAGCAACGTCAACTCGCGGTAGAAACGTCAACTTCTGTCGCCAGCTGGCGGCAAAGTCGTGAAACCGTTCGAGAAGAGACGATGCAGTAAACGTAAACCACCTGGATAACGAAGAGCCCGTGCGCACGTCGAAAGCAAAAAGACAACTCTCCTCACTTGAGTACCTTACCTTACCACAAACGCACTCTCCAGGCTCGCGTACCTTACCTTACCACAAACGCACTTTCAAGACTCAACTACCTTATCTTACCATACCACAAACGCACTCTAAGACTCGAGTACCCTTCCTTACCACAAATGCACTCTCCAGACTCGAGTACCTTACCTTACCGAGAAGGCAACTCTCCAGACTCGAGTACGATACCTTATCGAGAAGGCAACTCTCCAGACTCGAGTAACTTACCTAGCAAAAAGGCAACTAACCTTACCAAAAAGGCAGCTTTCCAGACTTGAGTACCTTACATTACCGCAAACGCACTCTCCAGACTCGAATACCTTAGCTTATCACAAACGTACTCTCCAGACTCGAGTACCTTACCTTACCACAAACGCACTCGCCAGACTCGAGTACGTTACCTTACAAGAAAGGCAACTCTCCAGACTCGAGTAACTTACCTTATTACAAACGCAGACTCCAGACTCGAGTACGTTATCTTACCAAGAAGGCAATTCTCCAGACTCGAGTAACTTACCTTATACCAAAAAGGCAACTCTCCAGACTCGTGTAACTTACCTTACCAAAAAGGCAACTTTCCACGAGTACCTTACATTACCACAAACGCACTCTTTAGACTCGAGTACCTAACCTTACCACACAAGCACTTTCCAGACTGGAGTACCTTATTGCGGCTCCGCATCCAATAAAAGCCAGAGAAGCGAGAAGTTAGCAGTTGTTAACGCAGAGGAAACACAGAAAAGCGTGGACACTCCGTAGCAATTACACCACGTCCTGCGTTTCTTAAACTGTCGGTAACTATAGCTTGTTTATGCCCTTGCCTCGCGGCGAAGCCGTGAATCTCAGAAACGGGAAACTCGTGACGAGAATCCCGAATATCTTCGGTCGCAGGCACGCTATACTCACGCACCACACAAAATACACGGCGTTCGCATGCTGACACGATAACAGAACTATCAGCGGACACAAATCTCAAGCATATTTGCTTCACACATATATATGTATGCTTCGAATATCTCTGTAGAAAATTTTAGTTTTGTACGACCAGTGTGACAGACACACAAGAAAACAACACGCCTCAGGCAGTGTGTCTGCAGGTTGTCTTTTACCATCTATTAGCAGTTAAACAGTTCCTTGATAAGAGCCGCAAGCACGGTCGTCCTTCATCCGATACCCTGTGTGCCGTTCAAAGAAGCCTCAGAATTCAGCTCGAGCAGAAAACAAAGAGCGTTTTTTTTCTTCTCTAAACTATATATGTAGGCCTTTAAGAGTGTCGAAAAGCAAAACTGTAACATTTAAGAAGCTTTACGTCCGCTAAAACGCGTCACCACGTTAGGAAGTGAAATGGCGGGCAGTGCCGAGCAAACAAAATGGTCGCCCGTCTATATGCCGTACATCTATGAGTGCGCGCGTTGTATATATGTACTAGTATTTATGTTTTCACCCTTGCCCGATCTTTCCACGTCGTGAGGATCGGTCGTGACTGGCGGAGATCGTTCTCACGGCTACCTGAAGACACGACGGAGAAAAGAAAGAAGAAAAAAATAAACGAAAACGCGAAGAAACGACACGAGACCTAAAAGAACCGAGAAAAAAAAATAGACGAATGAAAAACAGCGCAAAAAGAAAATGCTGGGGCGTTGTATGTTTCCGACACGATCGGGAACCGTACGGAAGGTTTTCGTTGTTAGTTTCTTCAGTATTTTTTTTATCGCTTCGATTCTACCTTAATTGTCGACTCCGACTCGTATACCTGGATCCTGCTTAATATGCGCATAATCTTTCTTGCCGCGTTTGCGTAAAGGGTAGGAGGTGGAAACCACTTACATAAGGACGCTGGTCGTGAAGGAAGATGCGAAAACGGGCGCCATCTGTGGAGCGGCATCGCAACTGCTGCCCTCTCTCCCTGTTACAACTCGATAAGATTCGTTTTGCGTATACTCACAGTATGCATACAGCCCAAGCTTTCGTAGCAAAACCCGCACCTCACCCCCAAAGCCACTTTAACCTTAAAAAAAAAAAACATCTGTAGTTTACACGCGTTAAATTGACGAGAGCATTTGCTGCGCCCCAGCAAGGAACTGAGGAAACATTTCGACCTCCTGCAGATGTTTTCAATGTTCAATCGAAATCTCGGTTAAACGGGGGCCTTCTCCGCAATGAGACTGAGTCAGAGTGCGGGCACCTCGGTCAGGATTCGAACCCCACACCTAAAACCGCGGTCTAATACATCATACAAGAGACAGTGTGGAAACATGTTCAAAGCGTATATGAAGTAAAAACAGGTTTGTTTATTATTAGACACCTTACAACTGCTCTTCGACGCTAGAAAACCGACGTCATTGTAATGCCCGAGTCCCAGCAAGCAGCACTTGCGTTCGCACGTATACGCGATACTAAAACCTACTACTGTTTCACCGGTTTTCCAACGCCAACGAAACATGCTGCAGTGATGCAGACGCGCAAGCGGATAGGCGTTCCTTCGAACTGGGAAGGCTGAGACACGGTGGCTGAGACTAACAAAAAATCTAAATCTTCTAAAAAAATATATATAAATTGGAAATAAGAAGGGGGGGGGGGGGGCATTTGTTTTGGAAGGATTGATTGGACTTCGAATTTTGCCGATTGTCGAAAGTCGCGACTTGATAGCCCTCTGTTTACCAGTTAATGTAATTTTATATGGATTTCTCATATTAGTTAAAATGTTTTCATTGATTTTAGACTTATTTTATTTTATAACTTGTTAATTAAAATGCTGCCATTGGCACCAGTAGTGATAATTTTCACACTTTTGATTGCCATACTTTTTCGCGCATTTGAAATTAGGTTATAAGAAACAAATTAGATTAGATCTTGAAAAACTACGAATTAAAATATCTTAATTTGTATTATTATTAATAATACAAATTGCGGCAACGTGGGCTCATCAATAAACGCCACGATCACAATAATACGCCATTTAATCATAATAGAGTTTCTAGAAAGGTCTCGTTTTGTTTTCGTTTTAGCATATGAAAAAACCTGACATCGTTATCAAGATAGACAAAC
>JAZHYW010007985.1:0-15276 GCA_037355805.1 Ixodes ricinus | reverse complement strand
GTACCGGCGCTGCGCGCCTGTATGTCGGCTTGAACCCTGCGCGCCTCCTGTGCGAGTTCACTCAGACTTCCGAATTTACACCCACGCAGATACCGCGAAAAGGTGGGATGTGCCTGCCTCACCACCCGCTTGACCTGCTCCGGGTTCGTAGCTTTCAAATCGGCAATCTGCAGGAGTTCCTGCATTGCCCGCAAGTACTCCGCGAAGGGCTCAGCGGGTGCCTGCGTTCTTTCCGTAATGGTGGTGAAAAACTTTTATTCTATAAATGGAGAGTTTGCAGGCCAAAAATGGCCCTTTACACAGGTGGAGTCCTTAGTCCGGGACCCCGCTGGACAAAGCCGCTACCCGCGCCCGTTGGACTAGAGCCCTTTGAGACTCCAGCCCCGAGCAGTTGAGTAGGGCTGCCTCCCATGCCTCTCTAGTGGGGGAAGGATTAGGGGGAAGGGAAGGGTTCATCTGACATGCCCACACCATGTGAAAGTTATCGGAAACTTCCCCACAGTGAGGGCATCGCCCATCAACTTTGGAGTCAAAATGTTTCACTATTGCAGGACACAACAGGGTGTTGGTCTGCAGGCGCCTCAACGTTCGTTCATCGGCCCTACTCAGGCCCTTGGCTGGGACCGGGTAAAGCCGATGGCGTTCGCAATAGTCTGCCAGGATTTCCCTGAACCGCAGAAGCGGTTGTCTAATCTCTGAGCCGGAAGAGCCTGGGTGAGGTACCCGGTGGGAAAGCGCTCGGGCGGCCGCGTCCGCAGCCTCGTTACCTCGAAGGCCCTGGTGGCCCGGAGTCCAAACGATGCGTTTAGGTGAGGGGTCCGAATCCATCACGGCTCGCTTTAAAATGCGGTAGGCTAAAGGTGAAACCACGCCCGCCAGGTAGTGCTCACAGGCTCTGCGCGAATCTGTGATGATTATCTTCGAATTCGGGGCCGAGGCGGCAAGCGCTATAGCTACCTCCTCGGCCTGCGCGGAGTTGAAAGCTCTATAGGAGAGTCCGTTGACGCGTCGGTCCTGGTGAACTACGGCGGCCGTATAGAAACCAGTGGGCGACGGCCCTGCCACATCAACGTGGTACACGCCCTGCTTAGATCCGTATTGGTGTTCGAGAGCCCGAACGCGCGCCTCTCGTCTGCCTTCGTGTGTCTGCGTATCCATGTTGCGCGGGAGTGGAGAAACCCAAAGCTTGTGACGCCACAATTCCGGGAGCCTGCATGTCTCCTCTGGAATGCATTCGTGTTGGATGTGCAAGCGGTCTAGCAGGCGGCGCCCGGAAACCGTCTGCGAGAGTCGCGTGTATTGGTTCACGAGGTGGGCCTCTTTCAGCTCCTGGTAGGTGTTGAGCACCCCCAGCGCCAACAACTTAGCGTTGGATGTAGTCACCGGGAGGTCTAAAGCTCGCTTAGTAGCCTTCCTAATGATGGCGTCGATGCGTTCGTCGTGTTGCTTCGTAGTGCGAAGATAGGGTACGGAGTAGAGGATCCTGCTGGTTACGAAGGCATGGACGAGCCGAAGCGCGTCCCCGCCCCGTAACCCCCGCGTTTGTTAGAAACGCGGTGGATCATACGTCCGACCTGTTCGCCAACACGTTTGAGTTTGGAAATAGTGGATTCCGGTCTGAGCCTGTTATTAATAAACAGGCCCAGGATCCGGATCTCCTCGACTTCTCTGATAGGACCTCCCGTCAAGGAGATACGTAAACTCGTGTTGTCGTTCTGATTGGCTCTGACGTGTAGAAGTTCCGATTTTGCAGGAGCGCATTGAAGACCACAGCCGATAGCATAACTATCGACGATGGAAGCAGCCCGCTGAAGGCGGTCCTCCATTTCCCCAAGGCTCCCTTCGGTGGTCCAAATTGTTATATCATCCGCGTAAAGTGAGTGTTGGATGCCTTCCACCTGGGCCAATAAATGTGGAAGCCTCATCATGGCAATATTGAAAAGGAGCGGCGACAAGACCGCTCCTTGGGGAGTGCCCCGTGTGCCCATGGTGTATGGGCCGTATTCATCGTCCTCGATCTTGAGCAGGGCCTGACGCTTCGAGAGAAAGTCTCTTACGTAGGCGAAGGCCTTGTGTCCACAATCCGTGGTGCTCAGGTTTGCCAGAATGCTGCCATGGCGAACGTTGTCAAAGGCCCCCTTAAGATCGAGGGCAAGGATGACCTTATCGTTGTGGCGCATGGCAGTGGGTTGTATTATGTCGCGGTGTATTTGGAGGAGGACGTCCTGTGCAGACATATGCGGGCGGAACCCAAACATACTGTCTGCAAAGAGGCCCTTAGCCTCCATGTACGGAGAGAGGCGATCCCGGACCATCGTCTCCATAAGTTTCCCCGTACATGAGGTCAGTGAGATGGGCCTCAGGTTGTCTGTATTTACCTTCTTGCCTGGCTTAGGAATGAATGTGACCAGGGAGGTCTTCCAGTCGGGGGGAGTGGACGCCCATCCCAGATCTGATTAATGTACTCTAGCAAGTGGAGGTAAGCCGAGTCCGGAAGATTCGTAAGTAGTGTTACTGTTATGCGATCACGGCCCGGAGCCGTACCTCTGCGCATCTGAGCTAAAGCCGCCCTAAGGTCGTGCAACGTAAAAGGGGCATCAATGTCTGGATTAGGCCTTCCCGCGTATTCGTACTCGGGCCCCATCGGGTCCTCTATGCGACAAAGATACCTGTCACACAGGGTGTCTGCGAGTTGAGCTGTCGTGCCTTGGTACCCGTGCAAAGCCCGCCGGAGCTGTCGTTGCGTCTCCCCTCTCGTCTGAGTGCACTCTTAAAAAAAAGCTAGTAAAAAGCTAGTAACTGCAGCAGTTACTACCTATTTCTGACCGTTACTACCTTTCACTAACTATTTGCTACCTCAAACGCGCGATAGGTAGTAAAAAGCTAGCAAATGCAGCCATTACTACCTTTTTACTAGCTATTTACTACCCCAAAGGCGCGGAGAAGATGGCGGCGCTTGCTTCATACCCGATTGCCAGCTTTAGCGACGTACTTGCTGTTTCGGAACGCAGGGGGAGGTATCCACACGCAATCGTAGCGTCAAATATTGTATGAGGGGGCATGTTTAAGGGTTGGAGCTGACTTTATAACGATCGCAGCCTCCGTACCAGCACGACGTGGAAGCCAGCGCCCCAGCGCTGCAGCGAGCGCAGCGGCCATTGTTGATGCAATGGCCATGCGTCTTACTTCTTTCCTTCTCGTTTGCATTCGTTTGTGAGCGTTTATATTTTCATTTTGGTTTTAACTGGGATGAAAATAGCCACGTAGCACATACTAAAACGTTTCCGAAAACAGAAAAAGTTCAATATGTTTATTTTTTCAATATTTTTTATATTTGTATTTTTTTAAATCGTATGTTTTTCTCTCACAAGAGACGCTTGGCAACATTGTACGACAAGCAAGTTGGGCGGTCGGGCGGTCGGGGCCAGTCGGAGTTCGCCAGACGCTAATTTCTTTTATGTGAAACTGCCGTTTTTGCCTTGTGTCGTGTGCAGCTCTCGTGTTCCCGCGTTGGAGTGCATAGTTAACGTTCGTGCGCTCGACGGGGCGAGTGTGTGCGTGGACCTGGACTGCTCCGAGGATAGTTCTAACGAGCCGGTGCCGCTGTCACTGGGTTGGATTTCGTCGTCCAAGAAGCTTTTCTCCACCTCCTACTTGACACTGAGAACTTCTTCACGGTTTGTGTGTGCTCGGTGGTTGAATGATTCTGATTGAGCTGTCTTCGGTCGTGACAGTGCACTGTCACAACCGTTGATGTGCGTCGTTAATAGTGTATGTAGCTTTGGGACTAATGAAAAAAAAAAACTCTTTTGGCATTCTACGAGTCTTTCTGAATTTGCCAAAAAAAACGCGAGCATTCGTCAGTGTACTACAAAAATTAAGACGCGAGCTGCACGCGGTATTAATTTTGCATGCATTTTTGTAGTGCAGCACGCGAAAGGAGTGCAGCTGCCGTCGTACTCTCCGTCAATTACAGCCTTCGTTCGCCGCCGGAGACGGCAAGAAAGCTCTCTCTCGCCGACGGCGACCGCATGTATCGATTTAGCGAGCGACGATGCGATCGACGGTGACAGCGACGAGCGACGGCGATTTCTCACGGTCACCCGTCGCGTCGCTCGGTTTTTTAATTTCTAGGAAACGTCGCTCATCGCCTTGGCCGCTTGTTTCCGTCGCTTTCATGCGGTTTGCCTCGTCGCGCAACTTACCTGTCGACTGCGAATAACTGACGTGCTGACACACGACGACAAGTTTGCGCACTCAAATGGTCAGTATAAAAGGCTTAATGGCAGTCAGAGAAGCGAGCGGGGAGGAAGTGGCCGAGTGGGCTAACGCGTCTCACTTTGAAACCTTGCGCTGGGAACCTCCTGGGTTCGAACCCCACTGCCCCCGCCCGTAAGTTAGCGATTATGTGTGTGTGTGCTTTGTTTGTGTTAATGCATTGTGTCGATTGTGTGCTAAAAATGTGGGTGTGCATGTTTATATGTAAATGCAAATGCGGAAGAATTGAAATAAACTAAATAATCGGCTTCTTTTTTGTGTACGTTTAATTGGGCGGTGACTAGCGCCACCTGGATTACTCATTTCCAATTTCAATTTTTTGTTGCGCCCGCCACCTGGTGGTAAGTGGCATAACCGCACACCTTTTTTTTTCACCGGAAATCACGTGACTAGTTGAGTTTCCGGTCTTCCGTCGGGAGGTAGCGCTAGTTACTAGCTAGAGGTAGTAAAATACGTGGATTCTACTTTGAGGCTAGTAGCAGTTACTAGCTTCGTGACCTAGTAACCGTTACTAGCTTGACCGTTACTACCTCAGGCTACTAGGTACCTAGTAACATATGTGACAGGCGGTTACTAGCTCTTACCTAGTAAATACTACTAGCTTTTTTTTAAGAGTGCGGGGTCAATGAGGCTGCGAAAGAGGCGCCACGTCCCTCTCGAGCTCATCTGACGCGCTGCCGAATTACACTTTTCTATCCAATTTGAGTCAGTGAGCTGGGCAGCATACGCTGCAGCCTGCTCCGTGAGTTCGTTAATGCGAGCCTTAAGCTTGCGATTTAGCTTTTGCTTCTTCCACCTTTTGGTAAGACTCCGGCGTGCCTCCCACAGGTGCAGGAGGTGATTGTCGACGGCGGGGATCGCTTCGGTAGTCTGAAGTGTCGTAACGAGTTGTTGCTGTATTGTGTCCAATTGCTTTGCCCACTCCGCATAGCCGCCAGAAAAGAGCACTGGAGGTATCTCCTGCGTCCTAAACTTAGGCCAATTAGTCAATTTGGCCTGGCCCCACTTTTGCGAGCCGCCTTCGCCAGAAGAGTGATCCGGAGAAGGCAGTGATCGCTACCGAGAGAGTCCCCCAGGTTCTCCCAGGCGGCATCTTTAGCGTTCTTAACGAGGGACAGGTCAGGGCACGTGTCGCGAGTTACCGAATTGCCCATGCGTGTGGGACATGCCGGATCCGTGAGCAGCGTAAGACGAAGTGTGGAAATTAGCTCCGCCAGCTTGCGGCCTCTGGCCTTCTCAAAGTGGTATCCCCAATGCAGGCTGGGAGCATTAAAGTCCCCAACAATCACTAGAGGTTCCTTGTCAGCCGATTTCAGTGCGCGGTAGAAAATTTCGTGGAAAGTTACGCTTGGCTTATGCGGGGGGCAGTAAATGTTGAGAATATGTATTGACGGGTCACGTCGCTTTAGTGGCAGGACCCTCACCATACTGTATTCCTGGTCAGTCGCCAAGTCTAGATCGACGGAGACTGCGGTATATGCGTTGTTCACCAGAAGGCACGTTGTAGGACCCCCCTGGAACGTGCTATACCCAGTGAATTTAGCTTCCGCGCCGGGTTCCTGTAAAGCCAGGACCGCCGGCGCGGTACCGAGAGTCTGCAGGTAGAGCTGGAGGTGCGACCGTTTCTTCCAGCTCCGAAAGCCCCTACAGTTCCACTGTATGATCTCGAATTTCTCCACTGTAGCGTTGTTACGAGCTTTCCGATGGGGTCGGCTAGCCATAGTGAATGGTGTTCTTTTTTAATTTTGGGGGGCACGCCCAATCCCCGAAGACGATGGCGCCTCGGGCAGAGGCAACAGCGTCTCCGGGGAGGGTGCAGCCGGGTTGTGTTCTAAAGAGCCTGTGGTCTGACGAGGGAACACCTTTCGCCTACGCGAATCCGGTCGCGGGGAACGCGAGCGAGAGCGGCTATTCTCAACGTGGACGCTGGCCCGTCTCTGTACTGTGGATAGGACAGAGTCTGTCACTGCTGGGATTATGCTCTGCACCATATGTGGGAGCTCCTGTTGCCAGAGTTCCTTGAAGGAAGCTCTGACGCTTTCCAAAATTTTGCCTGGCATGTCCGCAATTGTGCGTTCCAAATTTTCCAGACGATGATCAATGAGGGGCATGTGCCCAACAGGTGTGCGGCCCGAGCACTGCGAGACGCTAGACGGTCCTGACGCGGCCGAGGCCCTGTCATCGTGGTCCGCCGGCTCAGCTTGCTGCATGGGCTCCGAAGACCCGGCCTGTGCCTGGGGCTCCGTCAGCCTGGCCAATTTTGCCTCTAGCTCTTGAATTTTGTTAGCTAGAATTTCGGTTTGGCGCCGGAGTTCAGCATTTTGCCTCTGTAGGGCGACTTCGGTTTGGGAGGGGAGAGAGGCCCGGGGACAGCCCCAACCCAACCGCTCACCTTTGTTTGGGCGCTTTCCAAGGGAGGGAAATCCCCAGCGTTGAAGGTCGGCGCCTTTGTCCTGGTCCCGGACTTGGCGCCTCTCGTGCGTTGTTCAGGCTGTTCCTGCGTAGAGGTAGATGTCCTGGTGTTGCCCTTGGTGGGCGGAGATTGCTTGGGAGCTGACTTCCGCCTGGCGTTAGTCGGTGGAGTCCCCGGCTTGATCGGCTTTCGGTACTTGCCGGTACAGCCGGCAGCGCCGGTGAGGTGATTGCCCCCGCAGAGGAGGCAACAAGGGATGCAGTCGTGTTCAGCAGGGCCCTCGGAAGTGGGAGCTACTTGAGAGCCACAGCGGCCGCACCGTCCCGCCTGCGGCCGCGGGCAGATGTCAGCCCGGTGCCCCACCGTCCCACAGCGGTGACAAGCGGGGATCGTCTTCTTATACAGTCTCACGGGGATGCCCTGATCGCTGCAGTAGATTTGACGGGGCACCGTTTTTCCCTCGAAGGTGACCACTGCGACGTCGGTGTTGCCCAGTTTCCTCACGGAGAGAATCTCGCCGTGCTTCCATCTGAGTTTTTGCTTGAGGGAGACCGATGTATCGTTGGGGTCAATGTTGATGACCCCCTTGCAGACGTCACCCGAGGCTTTGGCATGTCCACGGAACGGGAGCTGGCGGTCCCCGACTACCAGCATGATGTCACCGAGGAGCCTCTCGGCAGCGGGCACTGAGTTCAGTCCACACACTAACACATTTTGATCCCACACGGGCCATACAGAGAGTTCCACCTCTCCACAGTCACGTATGAGGTTGCGTACCGCAACTCCGGCTTGGCCTGGAACGAAGGTCGCCTTTAGATCCAGCGTTGTGCGTGGCTTGAGCACTACGATGAGTTCATCGCGCCCAATGCGGGGCGTCTGCTGCGGCCGCCACTTGAGCTTGCGGGCTCCGCCTTTCAAGGCCGCATTAGCTGCTCCCCCGCGCAAAGCCTGCGCGGAACAAGCACCCGCCTGGTGCTTGTCGGCGGTGCCGGTGAGCTTAGGAACCTTTGGCTTCTGCTTGCGTCGCCATATTCGGACCATGTCGTCCAAATATTCTTCTTCGGATGGTAGGAGGTCCTCGAGTTGAGCAGTATCCATGCGTACGACTTGCATAGAAGCAGGATCGTAGCCGGTCACAGTGTTCGGAGCCGCCATCGCCGGGAGATCCCTCGGCCGGGGCGAGCGGCCGGCCGCCGATAAGCCGCCCGCCGATAAGCCGCCGTTAAGCCGAGCGCCGCGGCGGTCAGCGAAAACTTCCCACGCTCAGAAATTCGTCAAAAATGTGCCCACCGTGTTGAAAGTGGTGTCCACTTGTGCCGCTGAACTTTGCGGAGACGATGGTCCCAAAATTTGCGGGGTACGGGTTGAATAACCGCAATTAGAGGCGATTTTTATCGGAGCCGAGGTGAAGCACGTTCGTCGCCGACGCGCGCCTGCAGCGCCCCCTCTTTCCGTAAAGGTCGCGCGATGCTTGTCTTTACTCTTGCTCGTTTCCATACCACACAGCTCGCTCGTATTTGTGGACCGAGGCACAGAAAACAAAATGTCAAGCAAACTGCGAGAGTCCCTACATTCGTGAAATGGCTTATTAGTGAAGTTGAAAGTACCGGTCATGGTGATAATTTTGCCGTTGTAAAATCCTGCGTGAGTTCGGCCGTCCCCACGCCACCAACAGTCGTAAGTTCGGTCAGCATCGAAATCGTCGACACCTTCGGGTTTGAAGTCCTTTATGGAAGAACTCAGCACAGTTTTCTTGACGCCATCCAGGACATACTTGACGCAGACGAAATACATGATCAGCTCAGGTGCGGCAGTAGAAAGAGGACAGCGAAGATGACAAACAAATTCATGAATGTACACAAAGTGAGGAAACGGGAATCCGAGTGACTCGGGACTCGGGGGAGATGCGTGCATTATTAGTTCAGTAGTAGAGTAATTCGGTATTTCGCCCTTCCTGGTTACTACAATAAACATAATTATGTATATCAGATATAATTTTTATTGAATTGTAATATTTTTTGGACTGATAAATAAACATCAAATATGTTCCAACGCCTACAACGCTTTTGGCAATAAAGCACACATCCACCCGTGACGCACCTGCGCACCGCGGGTGGCGCTAGCGCGCTGGGACCACTCTGCGGAGTTAAGTTAATGACAAGTTGTGCCTGAAGTCATCGCACAGCTACTACACACAAGTGCAAGTGTTGATGTTTGTGCTGGACTTACAATCATGTTATTTTTATGTCTGCACATGTGATGAGCATGATGCCACTGTGTTCGTTCCCAGGAACGACAAGTTTTTGAACAGTAAGATTCCTTCTCTTGAACGGTTTTATTTCAGCTAGTACTGCTTGTCCTTGCACAAAGTGTCTGATCTAAGAACATCAGTACAAGTGATGTAAAAGACAAAACAATACAGTACTGCATTTAATTCACTGCAGACATTGTGACTTGGAACAATGTTTGATGTGTTTTTTGCGTACTAGCCAGTCTTTTTAGGAAGTGTTGGTTTAGAGCGACGCTGAAATGTGAAGTTTGGTACACAAAATATAATCTTGCAATCAGAATGTTTAGTTTTTTGCTTAGGTGTGTTATTTTTATTTGCAGTTGTTTGATTCTCAGTGGCATAAACAATGATTAAAAAATAGCGACAGGACGACGGAGGGAAGAACGAGAAGACAGGAAAGAGCGCTAACTGACAACTGGCGTTTTATTTACAAGAGAAAGAAGACGAAAAGAAGTGAGGCAATTCAAAGACAAAAAAGGATGGAAAAAAGAAGAAGGAAGATAAAAAAGTTCGAATAGGAAACAGAAGGATGCTCGTTGTAATTATATACAAAATATTATAAAGCAAAAATTGAAAACGATAAAAAAAAGAAAGAAAGAAGAAGGAAAAAGGAAGGAGAAAAACAAGAAAAAGAGAAAAAGAAGAAAAATAATTCAGTGTTAAGTCTCCTTCCTTTTTCCTTCTTCTTTCTTTCTTTTTTTATCTTTTTTCAATTTTTGCTTTATAATATTTTGTATATAATTACAACGAGCATTCTTCTGTTTCCTATTCGATCTTTTTGATCTTCCTTCTTGTTTTTCCATCTTTTTTTGTCTTTGAATTGCATCACTTCTTTTCGTCTTCTTCTCTTGTAAATAAAACGCCAGTTGTCAGTTAGGGCTCTTTCCTGTCTTCTCGTTCTTCCCTCCCTCGTCCTTGCGCTATTGTTTAATCATGTTTACCCAACTAGCCCATCAGATGATTCTATTGCATAAACAATGCTACCCATAAAACGTGCTCCGATTTCACACTTTCATTATACAATAGAACCGCAAGGGCATGGAAAATATACTCACAGCGAGCAACCATCCTTGCATCTCCTAAAAAGATGCCCGCCATCCTTTACATCAGGACATCACATACCATACAGGTACACTTAAAATCCATCACTGGCACAGAACTCGTCTGCGAATAAGGAGCCTACGCTGGTACCCAGGAAGAGCCAATTCCACAAGATAAATCTGAGCCATGTACCAAGCCTTGCCATGCGTCTGAATGTCCCTACACCTGCTGCCATTTATTCCTGTGGCTTGATGATGTCAGGTTGCAAATTTGCCAGCATAAAGCACACGTGGAAAACGTCATCCATCAGGGGGATCAGAGTAATGGGCACCGTTGCCCTGAGGATATTGTATATCTTAATTCGCTTTATCATTCGCTCAACGTGTATTCGGACCAGGGCAATGTGGTATATGTCGTGCACTTCTTGCTCACTGAACTGCCCATTCCCGGATAAAAAGGGTGCATCACGAGCACCGCATCAGTGTCTGCCAGACCTTCCCCGATGCCGGGAAAACCTTTGTCAGCCAGTATTACGTCCCCGGGCTGCACAATGTTTTAGAACCCAGAGTCCACCGTAACATGGATGTCAGAGCATCGGCCTCCGTACGCCTTTGGAGGGAAACAAATAGCTCCATTAGAGGTTATAGCAACCAGAAACTTAAGTGTAGCGACGCACGTAGCTCGAGTACAGCACGCGCTGCTGACCTACACTACTCGGCTCCTCTGTTCCCACTTCGGTGCAATCAAGAATCATTTTGCATTCAAGGTTAAAGGTCAAGGTTGAAGCCTCCGAAGAAGGCTTTAAGACACTTTGGCAATGTAGCCCGAATAATGCTAGATGGATGCCGAAAAATCCACTTTGCTGTCGCAGCAGTCGACGTTGTTAGCACTGCTCGAAAGTGGTGTGATGCCGTTGTTCTATCGAAACTGAAAAGTGCACCAAGTGCAGTGTAGCTCAACCCAAGCTTCAGCTTCATTAGAAAGAGGAGCAACCAGTTCCCCAGCGTCGTACACAGCTCCGCTTGGGAACAATGGGCAACATGCTCAAAAACAAAGCAAATACACTCTTGCTTACATTTCAAATGCCTTGTAACTAGGGGTGTGCGAATATTCGAAATTTCGAATATGAATCGAATATTTTCCTTATTCGAAACGTATTCGATTCGAAAATGCATATTCGGAAGTTCCTGAATTTTCGGCCAAAGCCGAATATTCGGGAAAAATGGCGAATATTCGCACAAACTGCGAATATTCGAGCAAGTAACGAATAATCTGCCTGCCACGCATTCCCCTATGAATATGTTTATTTACTGAGGAAGGCGCATGATGCGTGCGCTATCGGTCTGCTCCGTCTCTACCTGTCCGATGGCAGCAAGACAAGATCAGTTTCGGTTTCTTTTTCAGCAAGCCCTTTGTTGTGTGTCACTTTTATAGCAATATGTGATGTAATTGCGCGTTCTATAAATTGACACAATAAAATAAACCTCGAGAGTGAAATATAAATATGAAATAAATCTCGAGAGTGTTAGCTAATATAAATGTTCGAAAATTAAAGAAAGAAAAAGCTGGGTGCGAGCAGAATGTTGCATTGCCATCGACAAAAACTCCTGCCACTCCCACGCAGTCAAAACTAGGGATGTCGCGAACCTTCCCAGGTTCGAGTTCGACCAAGTTCGACTTTTTTGAACTTTCAACGTGATGTTCGACAAAAGTTCGACTGAAGTTCAACTTTGTGTGCATGAACGAAAAAAAAACAAAAAAACTAGTTGATTCTATTAGGCGGAGGAAAAGTGCAAGATTTGTTGGGTTTATTGGCATCACTGGTTCACATTAATAACTTATAAAGCGTTAAAAGCGCATATTTTCGCTTTTATACGGTAACCATTCTATAAAATAGAAAATAAACTACCTTCAAAATTATTTGTTTCCTAAAATTCGAAATATTCGTGTAGCAGCCGGGCAACACTGTTCATCAAACTTCCTCAAACTTTAGTGAAATTTCGCAAGCTTCTTGAGTGAAAGGGTCTTTCTACTGGCGGAAGTGTTGTCACGGCGCGTAGGGAGCGCTTACTTTCTGAACACGTTGAGCAGTTAATTTTCCTACACGATAATTTGTAATGAGTGTATTACTAGAAGTATCTTTAGCCTGCTGCAGCCCAGTAAAATGCTGTTGCACTGATTTATATTAAAAAGGCAATAAAACCTGCAGTTACCTCTTGTTTTGCAATTTTTCATTACTAGACACATATTTGATATTCGATTCGATATTCGAAGCCCGTTTTTTGTCTTATTCGTATTCGATTCGTATTTGAAAATTTCAATATTCGCACACCCCTATTTGTAACGGATCCTCTGAATGTCGGATGCCTTCATGACCTCCGAAGAAACCTGTTTTCTCGGTTGGACCTGAATACAATGAAGATACCTCTGGCTGGTGCTGTGTCCTAAAGTCGCAGACCTTGCGATGCGCGATTTATGTGCAACCATCTCCGCCTTCGAGGGAGCACGTGTAGACTGCAAAGCCTCGACTGTAAGTACCGAGATCATCGGTCTGGATATCCTGAAAAAGCATTTCCTGTTTTGAGGATATAGTGAGGCCAGCCATGAAACGTGCTTTGTTGTAGTGCTCAAAGACAGGCTCTATGTGTGCACTGCGTCGTGCTTAATAATCCCCGTTTTAATTTTGATCAGCCAAAGAATTAGCTTTTCCGCAATTGACAATGAGTGACAATGACAATTGACAACTAGGATTGCGGATTTTCTGACCCCAACTGCGACTGTGCAGGTCAGTCGGCACATATTTTTTATTATCCGACTAGCTCCACTACTTGTGATATGCAGATTTGGTGAATGACATGTCAACTGGTTTTCCGATGCTTTTCCGAGTTTTGTTTCAAAATACAACTTCCCAATAAAAATATTAAAAAAATCTGGTTCGGTTTCTGGTACGGTAACGGCAAAATTGCAACCGATTGAGGAATTGAGATCAATTGCTCTACGACTTTTTGAAGAGCTGGTTATCTTAGCTCGCGTCACAAGTCTAGCGTTGTCCTGACTTCGATGTATTCTGGTTTGTATCAGATACGTTACTTGAACCGCAATAAACTCACTTACTTCGTTAATATTGGCCAATTTTACTTCGAGGGATCGATTCGACGCAGAGAGCAGTGGCACTTCCCATGATCACAAAAATCATACAAGAAAAAGTGAAAGAAGTGTCGAAAGTACGAGCCAGTTCTTTTTAAAAATGCACGGTGTTCTTTGCTTTTCGATTGTGTTATAATCGAGTATATTTTTTATTATTTTTCTACCTTTCGGGGTCTGCATAAAATCAATGCTGGCTTAGACTCAAGTAAATACGGTACCGAAACGAAATCGATTTCATAGTACTGCGGTAACCGTAACAGAAATCACACGGCCAGTTTTTTGGTTTGAGTTTCTACTTTTCGGCTTCTGATGCACCTCGCTGCAATAAAAAACTGGCTGGGAACAAAAAAAAAAAAACAAAAAAAAAATCTACCAATTCACTACTGAACACTTTTCTTGAAGTTTCACAGCTTCACACAGCAGCTCCAACTCCCATTGTGGGCTTCCACTGCAATCTGAATCATGCTCAGAAAACTCTGGGCTGTTACCATTTGTAAATGGTAATCCTGAATATCTTGCAGTTGAGTTAGCTGAAAATTTTGATCGCTACCGCCACCTGTATGCACAACTACATATCTGCTAATTTGCGTATAGACTTCCTATCAGAATGCTGAGACTCGCAGGTGTCATGTCACATGTTCAATGCCATAGAAGGACGAAATGAATGCCATGGACTCCCAGTTGGGGATAAAAGTTTCCGTTTCATTGCATGTGCCCAAGCCACACAAGGTACACATTAAGTGCGACATTATCATCTTTGGTGTGTCATTAGAGCGATTTGAGGAGTGGTTGGCAGAGAAGTTGTTGCCAAACATCAAGGCCAGGAGCATGATAGTAATGCACAATGCTTCATATATCACTCTGTCAAACTTCATGACCCTCAAAGCAGTTCCTCGCTGTAGAAGGATGTACAGGAATGGCTAAAAATGCTTGGAATCGCTTGGGGCTCAACAATGTTAAAAGCCGAGCTGCTGAATCTTCTTCACATTGAGAAAACCGCAAGACCTGAACTCGAATAACGCCAAGTCAATTTATTAGCGGGACAATATGAGCATTCGGTTCTTCGTCTGCCACCCATTACGACCCATTACGAATGCTTACACGTGATGCTAGGTGTGTGACTTAGCTATAATACCCGTGTGGCATCTCGTCATCAGCATTTGTAATGTAGTCCTTCATACTCAGAACACAAATGTCTAAATTAGCCTTCATTCTTGTGGGCTTCCCACAAGAATGAAGGCTCAACATGTGAAGATCAGCTGCATTGGAAAAGAAATAAAATATTTTTTTGTGACGACTCTTCCAAAAGAGTGTTAACCTACCCAAATATTTTAATTTCTGACTAGGTGTGCGATCTCTGCACTCAATAAAAATTAAATCTGAAAAAAGTAGTCTACAACAAAAAAAAAACGATCAAAATTATTAGTCTTTTTGGTTGGTGGCCTGGAGTCGCTCTTTTGCATGACGCAGCCAGCTGGCTACCACCTCTTCAGTTTGGCAATACGTTGCACTGCCCACAGCTCCCTTGTTTACAACCTCTGAAAACAATATCGAGTAGAAATGAACATTAAGCATCTAGAGTTGAACTGTTTTCTCATTCATGCGACCGGAATGTGAACACAGTGTACAATTAAGAGTATGTGGCTGCGATACAAAATAGCTGCAAAGTTTATCTGAGCTGAGAGGTTGGCAGTTGTTTAGTAGCTAGAACTTGGCAAGACATACTTTTCTTCAGAATACTTACGGCACAGAATGTCACACCATACAAGGTCCTGAAACTTCATTTTGCTCTTAGCCCCCGCCCAGCTATACTGGACGGCTACTTCGTCACTGAGCAGTTTTTTCAGTATTCTTCGTGTCCCGTCGCCGTGGTTTTTCCTCCAAACATTTGCATGTACATTTTCTAAAATAAAGAAAAGCACATTAATGTATAAGCACATGGCTGTACATAGCTGCGTTTAAGCAGCTATTGTAAATGAAATTGTAAATGAGATCCAAGCACCCACCAGACGTTCTTTTAGTGGTTTTGAAGCCATGAGTTGCTCACTGAAGTTCTCGAACTCTTCTACATCCACAAAAGGTGCTTCGATGACATCCCGTTCAGAGT